>VXBA01006031.1:0-33572 GCA_013399895.1 Serilophus lunatus
TTCTGTGATTCTGTGATTCTTGCTCAGTATCATTTGATTATTACAGAAACACTGTCAATTTTCTCATGACAAATTTCACAGTTCTTTATGTTCATTACTCTATATCTCAGTCTTGAAAGTTACATATAAGCAGCTGAAATTTCTGGCAACATAAAATGGTGGACCATAGACTGCAAAATTTAGTTGATGTTGGTTCCTGAACAGAGACCCCCATGTTCCAAACATGTTTATTTTCTGACTTCATGTTTTCAGATAAGAACTGCTGCACATTCTTATAAGCAGTCCCACAAGATACCAAAATCATTGAGAAAACTTTTTTTAAACCATATTGTAGATTACATCTTGCTGTTATGACATTATGTCATGTCTAGTGTATTCTGATTGCAAACATAATCTAATTACAAGAAAATTGTCAGGGAAAGCATACTTTTTTTGAGGGCCACACTGAAAATACTTTAGTGTAATAACGCCTCTGTCTCATAATTAGGGCAATGATGTGACAAAAGTAAAAGCCTAGGTAGCAGTAATTTCCAGAAGTTATACAATGATTCATCTTCAAAGATAACTTCCCATATGGTTTTTTTGGAGCATAGTTCAAATATGATATTATCTGAGTATGTTAGAGATAATGAGAATTATTTTGGTTCATGATAGGATTTTTATTAATGAGCATTTTAAATTCCATTTCAAGCATAAAATGTATTTATTATAATGCTTCTGGGAAAAACTTTTCAAATTAATGCTGGGCATCTTAGTTTGTGAACAATACTGTAAAGCATTGAAAAGGAGAAATGTCTCAGTTTCATGACAAACTAATTAAAGAGACTTTCTGTCCCTTTCAAGTAGGTCAACAAAAGGAACTATGTACTTTTATGCTGAAAAAATCATGCTTCTAGAAATTAATTAATATGAAGTTATAAAAAAATCACAATATCTTCACAAGAAGCTTCATTGAAAAACACATTTTGAAATTAATGCTGGTATTTCTCCTGGTGCTTTATTCTGAATATTTTTTTTTTTTTTAAAAAAAAGGTATTTTGTTAGCTAGTTACATAAACTGGCTTTTTATATGCTTGTTGACTGAATTGCACACACATAAATATATATATATCTGATTAATATTTTATAATTTTTTTATAGCTTCTGGGGTCACTGTTCAAATTCACTTTGGACTTTGCTTTGAATAGCAAACATGAAACCCAAAATGTAGTTTAAATATTAACATGAAAAAGTATCCTCAGTAAGAAATATTTTTAAGCAGGGGAGAAGCATTTTTTATTTCAGTCGAAGCGCTATAAAAATATTAAAAGACATTTACCACTGCATTCACTCTTTTCTGAAGCAAGTTCTCATGTATAGATTCAGTAAGTTGCTTCAAGGATTAAAATTTAATTGTGCTCCTATTTAAAGTTAGAAATAGTTTTAAAAAATTTGTTGACCTTTTGCCAAGATAGCTTAGATTGCTCCAAATGAGAAAATGCAGTAATAGTAGAAACAGAAGCATAATATATGGCAATAGTATGCGATCTTTGCTACATGTCCTGAGAACTAGAACTCAAATGAGAGACAAAAGATATTTTTAACAGTGTATTTCTAATTATCTTAGATTCCTCTTCTACTATTTTATTTGTAGCAGGAACTGTTACTAAGTAACATCTGCAACATCCTATTTCTTATAACTGGCTTGGGGATTTTTTTTGTTATTTCGTGGTTGGGGCTGTTTTGCTTATTTATTTGAGTTCTTTTTTTTTAAATAATCAGTCCTTTTATTTTCCCACTAATGCTTTATTTTCCTGAAAAAAATTAAGCACATTTTGGATCTGTGTTTAACTGCAGGGTGAGCCTGGAACAAAATAAATTGTCTCAATTCTTTTTTTTTTTTTTTTTTTTTTTTTTTTTTTTTTTTAAATATTAATTGCCTCTTGCATAGTANACAGTCACAATTTAATTCAGATTTCAGATGGTACACCTTTGTTTATAGGTGGCACAGTTGATACCTGCTATAGTGAACACATTTGATCAATAAAACCTACGAACTACTGCTTGCCAATAGAGTATATCTTGGTAGAATATCTTTCCACCTCTGATTTCAAGCCTGGACCTAAGGGATATTTCAAATTAGGGAGCCTGGAAACTACAATGCGTAGCACCAATGAATGTGAAAATTATCTTAGCAAAAGTGGTGACTTCACTACCTGTTCATTTCCTTCTACCTTATTTCCCAGTGTCTCAAATGTGATATTCATTTCTCTCTTTTTTCATGGATAGTGACATTATCTCCTCTCGTCTTTCTAACATGGTCCTGTGTTCCCCAAGTACCGCATCTTTTTTTCCCCAGCAGCTTAAGTAATGGTCATAACTGGGTAAAACTCAAACCAATATTTGGTCTGAAGTTACCTGTTTCACTTTTGAAGGAAGAATTAAATAACCTAATTATAATTTTAAAAATCTGTATTATTTATCGGTTTAAAAAAAAGATATACAAAGCATACTTTAAGGATGTCCTTTGAACATTATGTCGGCACTTGTACTACTGCTTCCTCTTGGAAACAAAGGTGTTTCATGGTGACTCCTGCATTTAAGATAGGTGCCTGAACAATTGGACTAAGGATAAAATGATAGTTTTTATTATATATCTGCATTATGTTGCTCTTTTTAGCAATTCAATACGATGGCAGATTTATGTTGAAAAATCACATTACCTTAGGTTTTTAGCAGATGTATGTTCAAAGAATTTGCTACAGGAATGCAAAGAAAGGTTCTGTAACTGGCACTAAGGAATTTGAGGCAAAGATTAATGAGCATCCTTTTTTTTTTTTTTTTTAATATGTAAGCATTTTATTTGTATTCCTGCAGGAAAGACTAAAGGATGGCCCACATGATGATGCAAATTATGACCTACTAGTAATAAAACAGTGTCTGATAGTGACTATATGAGCTAGTGTCCAATAAAATCAGTGCTAAATAATTGAGACCAACCCTTAATTTTGTTATCCTTTACAAGATGTTAGTTGCTGAGATGCTTCTGACACAACTCAACCAAAGACCCTACCCGTTATCTGTTAACATTTATTACAATGGACCCATCTGTAATTTGTCATTTGAAGCTTCAAATGCTTTCCTGCTGAAGATAAACTTAAAAAAATAAGTCATGATTTAGGAAAGATGCTTTGATTTAAAATGACATGCATGATAGAGAAAGATTTCTTTCATGAGAGCAAATACTATCTGAATGATATCTGAGGATGACCTTTGAAAACATGCAGCTGTTATCCGCCTGAAACATGCATCAAATTAATGTGATCTCTTTTCCTGTCTGTAAGACATGTATCATGAAGCATTACATCATTGATATGTAATGAAAAAAGAAAACTATGTCATCACTGAACATCTGGAACTGCAGTGATGATAGATTGCAGCTGTTGCCTTTTATGTGAAGTGAGATACACAACTACACAGAGGCATTTGCTTCAAAATTTTTTCCTTATGAAATAGTATGTCAGGAATGCCTATTTCCACTTCATCCTACACACAGTGTTGGGAATGATATCAAACACACATAAAGTTATACAAACAATATTACTAAGGTAAGTTTGCAAATATGAAGTCTTGTCGCTTTAATGATTCCATGAGAGCAGTTTATCTTAATTTCTTATGAATCACTGAGAAATTCAGCCACAGAATCTTGCATATCTGGAGTTGAATTCAATACTGATAAATAATTGGCATGAAATAGATCAAATAACTGGGGTATATTATTTTTGTCATTACTTACTCTTTTTCCTGTTCTTTAGAGCACTGTTTATTTATCTCTGCATTTTTCCAATTTACTTTTCACTTAGCAGAACAGGCTGAAATCTGAGTGAAAAATTTTGTCTGTATTTTATATTGCTCCTCTCTTATGCACAGCATTTAAATTAAAATTGAAAATTAAAATCTGTAGAAAGAGAGATTGCCTTACTAAAGCACACCTTTTTATTCTGTTTCATCATCCTGCCAAATGCCAGTTCTGCAAAACTTTTATAATGCTTCTGAATACCAGACAAATAACCAAATTCTACTCTCATAGAATATGGTCTTATCTAAATAGTTTTCTCCTTCCCTATTGAACATGCCCTTATCAAGCTTCAAGAGAGTTTATTAATGCCTCTGGTTTATCCCACCATATACTCTCAGCCTTTGCATGGTAAATCAATGAAATTCAATAGTGCTTCTTCAAAGTCTCATCTACCCAGTTCCTGTTAGTTTTCTAAGTATTCTCTATAAAGCTGTATGCTTTAAGTGAAATCTAAAACATCTCCACAAATCTTTATTTAAAAGAAAAATAAAAAATGCAAGAAAATGTTTAATTTCCTGAAACAGAGAACAGTTTACATTTCTTGACTAAAAAGATAAATTGCTGTGGAGATTTCCTCATTAGAGAAGCAATGGTTGGTCCCTGAAATGAGCTGTTACCTTTCATAGCCAGAGCAGTCCAGGCAGGCATAAGGTCCTATGACTGGGCAGAGCAGACCTGCACTAGACCATCTCACCTCCACTACTATCATCTCTAATACTTCCTATGAATTCTTCTCAAATAATAGCAGACACAATATAAGAACAGTTATATGAACTCTCTATACAGTTGACTGAGAGATCCACCAAATCAAAGGAGATGATTCAGTGCTTTAACAGCATAAATTGCTGCTTGTTCCTATATTTTGAGAATTATCTTTTAGTTTATTTTTATGCTTCATGCTGAGCAGGATCAAGCTGAAACTCTGGCTACAGGGGATCATGGGGCCGATACTTCAAGAACATTTTCTTAACTTTATGTAATGATTCAACCCTTTTTGCTGCACCACTGGTTTGAAGAATCAGGAACAGATTACAGAACTGAGTACACACATCCAAATACCAATAGGAAAGAGACTTAATTAAATAAGATTTTAAAAAATAGATTAGTTCCAAAGGATCTTCTGTTTTACAGAATTAAAGCATTATAACAAGATCTTGTTAAAATCACCCAGGAAGTAGTAAACTATGAAGGTTTTATAAATGGAAAGATGATTTTCCACTTATTTTTCCCCACAATATGGCATCGGTCTTGTAAAACTGTAATCAGGATAGCAAAAAGGAAAACGCCTTCCACAGATATATTAAGCAATCTGTTAAATTCTGGTTTAGCAGTAATAAAAACAGATCAAGTTTATATTCTATAAAGAGATGACCTGGAAGGTTATTGCACTATAAAATGAATAGCCTTGTTTTTCACTATCTAAAATTTTGTACTGATTTTGTCTGCATAAAACACTTAAAATATTAGTAATTTAGATCTTGACAATTCTACAAGTGCCTGCCCTTTTCCTGTGAAATTTCATAACCCTCTTTAAAGGCCCTGATGGAGTCACTAGGACACTTTCTTTGATCCCTTTTCTCTCTCGCCCCATCCTCATTTTCAGAGTAATTCTATATAAGCTTTTTCTCCATCTCTATAACAAAGTGAGAGAGCAGTATAGCAGTGCGTTAATTTTCATATACCAAAATATTAGTAAAAAGCTAACACATTAGCAACAATAAAGGGATATGGTTACACCAATGACAAGTTACTTTCCAAATTCTGTCAGTATTTTAAATCTGTGTTTGTTCTAAGAAAAACTAAAATCTAGAATTAAATGTTAAGGTACTTAAATTTCGTTTTGACTTCTTTTAGTATTTGCTAAACCGACTACAAAGAGAGTACCAAACAGATTCTTCGATAAAGTTATACAAATAAAGTGTTTTCTTTCTCTTCTATCCCTTCACAAAGGCAAAAATTTTGTGTCTGGGAAAACATTCTATATTCATTTATAACAAAAGGATTCTGAGAGGTAAGTTTCAGTCATTATTAATATTATTGTAACTAGAATGCCATTATTATTGTAGCATGCTGTCTTGGATTGATAATATGTAGAGACATTTTTTATTCACAGATTTGCATTTTGAATTTTAAGCATATCCACTATAACTTTATAAACCTATGGGACTCCATTTGAATGAGACTGATGGAACAATAAATGAAAACTTTAGTTTTCACAAAACATAGGTTTGCTGTGGAGCATTCTCAAACAAGATAAACAAGCAATATTCTTAAATCAAATTTGGACATATCAACAATGACAGCAGGTACACTTCCCAGAATTCTTTTTAGCACTTTCACAATATGAGTCATAATAATCTCTCATTATGCCAGAATGGCAACATTTTAATCTCTGGGATGAAGGAAAACAATTGCGCTCTCTCTCTCTCTCTCTCTCTCTCTCTCTCNGTGGGTGTGTGTGATAGTTCATATGAACAGCCAGAGCACCAAGCCTTTTATCATCCATTTGAAGTCTGAGGAAATAAAATTTCTGAGAAACTACATTATGTTTTCCATAAATATATACAGTATATTTTAAATGACACTAAAATGAAATGAAGGGAAATTTGAAACTGAAGCAAAGAACCCAGTCTCATTTTCATTGCTAGTGGCATAGATGATGAGATTGTAGTACAGTGAATGGACTGACAAATGCAGAACAATTTCCAGCAGGTTAAGCAATTTTTGTATTAATCTTGCAATATATTTATTCATCATATTTCTGTGAATATTCAATGCCAGATTGGGTAGTTTTTAAATATAGAACTTTCCAAAATTAAAGGAGACTGAAAGAATTAAGCCAAATATGTTATTTCTGTATGACAATACGGTTTCCATCTTTATTGAATGGAGACACATGCTTTTACAAGCTCTTCTGGAATTTCAGAAGCTTCCAGAATACCAGCTGCTTGCTGGAAGGTAATAAAGATGAGCCCAGTGCCACCACTACTAATGTAGCAAACAACAGAGAACTGCATGCACTCTTAACTCCTGGAGAGAGTAACAATAAAACCTTTCTGAAAACATGTGCATCATCCTACTTTCTTTCTTTAATACATTTACGATTATAAATCATACCTGCCCTAAGATTAATATAAAATGATTCAATTATGATTTTAAAGTATTGCATTGGAGCACACTTCAAAACATTGCTGTTAAACTTATCCTAAATGTTGTCTTCTGCTTTTAGTCATCTATCTTTAGACATGTGTGGCAAAGTTTGCAACTATTATACTTAGGCTTTAAAAAATTAAAATTTTCAGTGGAAATAAGTCCTAGAAAACTATGAATCAATATTTAAGGGATTCATTAACTAACTTAAGGCTCGAATAGTGGTTTCAATTAGCATGGCTGGAATTTCCTCCTGCAAACCCACTGTCAGTTATGTGAGAAGGTTGCTGCCAAGAAATCTCTCATTATAAAGGTAAGATTTTGGGGGTTTGAGAACTTTGAATGCTAAAATATGACATTGAGCACATATACTTATGTGTAAGGACAGATTTCAAAGATGTTTATGATAACTGGTTGGTGATATTGGTACATACTCAAACAACCATGCATCGAAATCCATACATTTTTTCTTTTTCAGAGGCAGCATTGCATAAAATTAAACTTGCATTGATACTGGCCTTCTTTGTATATGCAACTAATGGGTTTCTCCAAGGAAAAAGGTAACTTGTGCTTGCAGAAAATAACTTGGAATTCAGACTTTTGTTACAGCTGATGTTCATATAATGGAGGGCAGATGTCAGACTCCAATAATCTCTGACTGTCCCCTCAGTGACCAGGAAGGTATGCATGGGTTGAAGCCAGCTCAAGTCCATTATTTTTATATTCTGTGTTGTGATTCTGGTCTGACTACCTCAGAGAGATATTCCTACTCTTTCTGTGAACTCAGGGAGAGACACTTTCTCCACCACTTTATCTGCTCAACTGCTGATAGATATTGAATATTAAGGTCATGTTCCAGTACCCCTTTGTGGGGAAATAAACTCAGCTTTTTTGCAACAGTTATGATCAGACGTCCTACATTATTCCCCGAGCTTCCCAGCATGTCATGCTTGTCCATCTCCTCTGGGCTTTCCTCCATTTAAGAGGTGTATTCATTGAGTCACTTGTCACCACTAGGGGTTTGCTTAGTCACAGAGGAGGAGGCCAGTAGTGTTTACATATGCATCTACCAAAAATTAAATCAACTATCACATTGTTATGTTTGGGGGAAGTATGAATTTATAGCTTTACATAAAGTGCTGTAAATTAATGTCTCATTTTTCTGTATCTATGTTGAATAACAAATAAAAAATACACAAACCATATTGCAGTATGCTGAATGACTTTAAAATAATTTAATCGAATAAAAAAAATTCATTGAATTATTAAGGAAATGAAACAAAACCATTTCAAAATGAGAGAAACTTATTTTCAACTAAGTCACTGTATTGGTAAAGAGAAAACAGTCAGTTCTACAGGCAATAGAAATAAGTCCTGAATTCATGAGAAAGCATAATTGCATTTCAATTCTGCTACATGGCACATTGTAGTAGAGATTTTTCTCAATATATAAAAGCTGTCTTAGTATGCTTTTCGATAATTATTAGAAAAATAAGTCCCAATCATCCTGCAGTGTAAAAATACACATATATAAAAAGTCATTTAATCACATAAGCCAGTCTTAGTTCAAAACTGTATTCAAAAATACAATTGTTGTTCTTAAAAATTATTATGGCAAGAAATATGAAAAAAATGTAAATTTATTTTGCTATGACAAGTCTTAGAGCTTTTGAGCAAATATATTTAAGTTAGTTGATAATTAATATTTTTGTCTGGTTCCTTAAGGAATGCAGTAGTGATTACTTTCAATTATTTGAAAGATTTAATTAATATTTTACTTAATGCTTTAAAATGGGTAGATTAGCTTTCTTACACTTCACTGTGCTTTAGAACACTAGGTATTTATTCATTCTTTAAAATTAAACAAAACCTCTTCAGAACAAAATTTGTCTAAAAACCTGCTCATTTTGTTAATTTTTTCGACTTACCATCCAAAATGCAGGATATTATGATCTGCTACTCCCTCTCATCTATCCAAACTACACCTATCAAATCATGAAGAAGATGCAGGGCTTTTCCATTTCTTCTGAAAAGAATAAAATTCACTGTATTCATTTAGAATAAATACTTAGATTAACATTTCCTACAACAATTCGAATGTCACTAAACTAACACAAGGAATACGCATTCCAAAAATTCTACAACAATCAACTCTTTATTACACAAAATGAAAATGTAACCTCATTTCTTTCTATGATGCTGGTAGAATGAATAGAAATAGACTTTATATAATAGACGGTAGCAAGGGAACTTATACTTTTTAGTTAAAGTTTACGCTTTGTAAGTTGGAAGGGTAAAAATGTGAATCATTATGGGATAGTAAAAATATACTCTGAAAATATTAGTTAGAAAGTGCACTATAAAAGCATTCATTCAAGATGAGAAAGAAACTGTCTTAATTAAAATGTCAAAAAAATTGCAGAGGCCAGTATTTCTTTATATTAGAGGCTATGAACATAACGATTAGGCAGTTATGGTGCTGGGATAGCTGCATAAAATATTTTTATTTCACATGACTGTTTTCAGTCTCTCTATGCTGATTTCAACTCATCTTCCAAAAGAGCAGTCATTCTCAGTCATTTTGAGGCAGCCAAGTGAAGAAAAAGGTCAGTCTAATTAAAAAGGAAGAGAGCTTCAGCCTACAGGGAAACGGGACCAGTAAATGCCAAAGGAGTTTGTATTAGAGAAGTACAAAGTAAACAGTCCAAAACAATGAAAAAATCCCACATTGGTGTCAAAAATATAGAAAAAAAGGAAAAGTATGTGACCTTTTCCTACATTGTATATAAATAGTTTTGTCTACATAACAGAGAAATATTGTTTATTAAATATAAGGAATACAGCTTTCAATTAGGTAGTTAGAAAACTATAATTTTCTAGAGACTCATGCTATATTCTATTTCGATAAGCACTTTGAGATGTGAGAGATTTAAAATGAAACCTGTTTTGAAGTTGTTTTTCCCCCAAAAGACATACTTAATGAGTTTAATATCAGCATGAGTCATCCATCATTCTAAAGGGCTCAAAGAAAAGATACATTTTTAGTGTATAACTATGGCTCAGTTAAACTCACAAAGCAGGAGAATTAAACTTCTGTGGCCTTCGTAAGTTCTTTAGTCAAATAAGAATTTACTAAAGAAAATCAAACTTACTCTGTATTACTTTGAATCTGGCTTATGGATTGGAAAGAAGTTAGAAGTGAATTTCAGACTGGGTTTTCCAAAATAGCCAATAAATCATACAGAAAGGCATGTCAGAGAAGCAACTCTGAAATTCATCACAAAAGTAATCACTGGCTATTTCCCACTCTAGAGAAACTTAGTTCTGCAGCACGACTCCATCCGTCAGCCATTTGAATTGCTGACAAACATTTTGGTTTTAGAAACTCTGCTGCCACCTTTCACTGTAAGATTTTCATGAAATACAAGTATATTTGAGTTCAGTTTCTGTAGTAGAAGCAGGTAAATAAAGCACAAACACTTAATGCAGAGACAGTGTAACCTATGTTCCTAATTTTAAATCCTTCTGAATATGAAAGTTAATTAGTGTGTGTCTCTGGTACTCTGAAATTCTGTAGAGTAGTGTTAAACCTTACACACCCAAGACAGAATCAAATCAACATCATTGGTATTCATCTTATGGTCTAATAACTTTCCAAGTATTTTAGCAATAGATTGCACAAATACTTTAAAGTCCATAAAATTTAGTGAACTCATGGCATTTTGCTTCTTCTTTACTGTCTTCATGTAAGACTTTCTACAACAGAAATAACAACTGGAGACTTGTTTTAATATTTGGAAATGTTCTAATAGAGATAATTTCTTCTACTGTAGAAAGAGAATCTAGAAACAAATAGTTTTGCGGTAAACTTATCTTTGGATTTTTTTGTTTGTTTGTTTTATTGGCAACATGCCTTTGTTGTACAATTCTTGGCATCTTTTCTGCCTTGAATAACCCTACACTCATTTCTATCCTATTTAATTATCCACTCTGGCTTAAAACATAATCAGTATTAAACCAGCTGTGCAACCTTGAAAGAACACCATTTCAATAATACATTGACAAAAATAGAGCAAGCAAGCTATTAATTTTAATAGAAGCCCTCTCTTCTGACTATAGCCTGCACACCATTTCAGAGCCATATCCATTTATTGTCAAGAAGTAGCTTCCCTAGTGAACTCATTATAGCAATAGATTCTAGTCATTGCCTGACGCTGTGACTAGCTAGATGACCATCCTGGGCCAATAAGGTCACCTTTGAAGTGTCGGCTTCCCTACTAATTCATTGGAATAACTTGTAGAAACACTGATCAGCAGCAGAAAGAAATGTATGTGATAAATAATGAAGAAGCTTAATATAACTTCAAAATTTGTTTGTCAACAAAAATCTGCAAGGAAACAATTATAATTTAATGCTGCAAGAGTCTTAATCACTCCATCACTTACCAGTTATGAGTTCTGGCCAGAAACCTTAACCGCTAAAAATGTCAGAAATTTTATCTTCCTGGAGAAGATCAAAACTTGAGAGAGTTCTGCAGTCTTTCTGACCTATGAAATCAGAGATGATTTCATACAGTTTTAAGGTGAGAGCTCAGTAAAACCTTGGAAGTCATTGGCACTAAACAAAAAGCTTTAGCATGAGCTACTCCTTTGTTGCTAATAAGGTTTCTTTTGCTGGGCTTTTGCTTTTGCAAATATCTTTTTATGTTGGTGTCTTTCAGGAATAATGTTTCCAGTTTGGTCAATTAATTACTTTGTCCAAACCACTCTGAGTCAATTTTTTGTTTTAATCAGTAATATTTGCAGGCTTTTTTAATCTTCATTAGTAATTGTCAGTACCGTTTATCAGGAATTGCTAACTACAAGAGTTTAATCTCTACTGTCCAAGAAATTCCTAGTCTAAAATGATATGATGTTTCACAGCCATTGAATGCCAAGATGAGCAAGAGTAGTGAAAAAAAGAGAATGAAGTGCTGATAAAATGTCACTGCAGAGAGAAATCACTTAGCATTCTTAGTGTAGATGTATCATACATTCTCCTGAATGAATCATTGACATGGACGCACCGTAATATTTTAGGTAGTCAACAATATTTCTTCCTCAGCATGCCCTCCTCCCCGCTGCCAATTCTACAAGAATTAGTATTATATCAGGTTGCTGGAAAAATTATTGCTGACCATTAATCAGAATATATTAGTTCATAAGAGATTTAATTATGCACATGTCTAACAAATAAGCATAAATAGATCACTCTCTTCTGATCATGTGTGATATCCTCTGAGAGGCAACAGGTACTTGCAACACAAAGTAGAAAATCTATGCCTGTATATGAGGTCTAGTGGCTGAATTTCCTTTCCTCTTTAGAAAAAGAGCAAACATCCCGTCATTCAAATCAATTGAAGAATCACATAAATATTTTACACTGTTATTCCATCAAATCAATATTTTCAAAGCATTACAGAGAAATGTTTGACTAGCTGAAAGAAACTTACATTGTTGCAAAGGTCCTCATTAAAATTTTGGTCCTATTGAAATCGGTGAGAGTTTTGCTACTGATCCTAATGGGGTTATTATTTCATCATAATATGGTGGTGTCCCACTGTGGAAAAATGCAAACTAAAATGATAAATTTATAATACCAAAATTTGTAAAAGAAACATTAGGTCATCCTTAACTACCTATAATGCACTGAATGATACTATAATGAGGCCATTTTGCTAATTGTTCCACATTCTGACTATGGCAAGAAAATGAAAGAGATATCTAGTGTGAATGTCATCAGAGACAAGGACTTGATTTTCCCTCATGCCACACCACTCTTATTCCCCCTTTTTTTTAGCCAGTGTAATTTTTTTTTAATTGCAAAGTGATAGTACTTTTAATTTTAAATGAAGACTTTATGTATTAAAAAGATGGCACAGGTATTTTCAGGATGATTCCTGTGTATATTAACTATTTTGTTTATGCAAATAAAAATGCCAAACTCAATTCACTTCTAATGGGCCATGTGTAATGTCAGGGTCTCTGCTGTCCACTCAAATGCCATAGAATATATCTGATTTTTTAATGAGTCAAACAGTTCTTGCTTCATAATCTCAAGATAGCCTTCTGTTAGGTATCTGTTTCCAAATTTTACAACACTGTAGTGGAGGTTATGTGCTTTCATGGCTAAAATCCAGTTGAAGATGTACTTGCTCTGAAATCTCTCACATTTTGTCAAAATTATTGGCAAGCAGTTGCCTTCACATCGTTTGCAGTAAAAATGCTTGACCTTACAGGGTCCAAATGGCTTATTGCCTAGTTTTGATCTACTTTGTACACTAATGGGGAAGAGATCAAAACCAGATGACAGACATCAAGGCAAATGGCCAGTGGCAGAATGGTAGGCTTGTAGGCAGAAAACTAAAATAAACCTGCCAAGTATTATTTCTCTCAAGAGAAAACTACCTCAGGCTGACCACTTTTATGATCAACTTCTAAATAGTTATTGAGAACAACCACCAAAATTGATTTTGAAATTTGACAGCTTGAACCTATATTCCTCTTCTAAAATTAATTTCCTTGTGTTGATTTTAGAAAGAAATGCAGAAGAACCATGATTTGATAGCAGCACATAAAGGCAGACAGATCTTGAGAAAATACAAACATGGCTGCATAAAGGATATGGCAATAAATATAAGTAACTTTCCCATCTTTTTCTTCGGGCAAGGACAGTGTTAAGCAATATTGGTTTCATGGCACTTTAATCATGGTTGATAGTGTGTGTGCTGGATTATTCTCTCTAACATTATCTCAAACAAAAGGATTTAACTACAGACTGTTGCAGTGTTTGTTTGCCTTTTAAAATAAGGCTTGCAATTTTGGCAGGCGTAAGGGTCACAGATTCTCTGAGATCATAGCTGCTACAAAAAAGAGAGAGGGCAGACTCACGGTGCTTCAGAGAATCTGAGAAAGAAGGACTGCACAGAGGCTAAAGAAGGGGAGAAAATAGAGAACCTCTTTGTTGCAAATTCATCTTACTTTTATAGTCAATGGATTGCTTTGGTTTAACATAGCCAATGGATAAAAGGAATAATGGTCATATGTTATGCAGAGGTTGCTTCCACCAATGTCTTGGAGTCCCAGCAGATCATGAGATATCTGATGTTTACATTATTTAAACTTTGTGTCATGGTCTAAGCATGTTCTATAATTGTTCAATAGCTCTATACTTATCACTTCTCCCAGCAAACAACTTTTATACTCAGAATAACAAATAGACAGGCTTCATGTCTCTCGACTGGAGGCCAGAGTGGACCACTGATGGCAGTCAATATGACCAACACTGACTGACTGCTGGACTGAATTAAGCTCTAAGTTGCCCATGGTGATGTGGGGATGATGGAAGACTTCCTGAAGTGAAGGTTGGTAAAGAACTTCTGTCTTCTTCAAGCTGACTTCCAGCCCAAAAATCTCAGCAGCCTCTGCAAAGCAGGATATTAAGCGCTGCAGAGCTGCTTCTGCGTGAGCAATGAGGGCAGCATTATTAGCAGAAAGTATCTCGTGGACAAGATGATTTAGGATCTTGGTGTGGGTCTTCAGTCACCTTAGGTTGAATAGGATCCCATTGGTACGATACTGGATGTAAATGCTGTTATCTTCATCAAGGTCTGCTGTGGCCCTTTGGAGCATCATGCTGAAGAAGATTGTGAATAGAGTTGGTGCGAAAATGCAACCTTGTTTCACACCATTAGATGTTGGGAAGGGCTCAGAGAGTCAGTCAAGTCAGCTGTAGCTGACTTGGCCACACTGATCTTCATGTAACACGATAATCATTTTGAGGAATTTAGGAGGACAACATAATCATTCCAAGATCTTCCTCTCCAGGCCACAGGCGTTGGAGAGGCCAACAAAAGTTACATAGAGTCCTTTGCTCTGTTCCCTACACTTCTCTTGCAGTTGTCTGAGAACAACTGTCTGTGGTTACTCCTGTCAGCTCTGAAACCATGCTGACTTTCAGGTAGAAGCTGTTCTGAGATAGCTGGTACTAGTCTTTTCAAAATTATTCTTGCAAGGATTTTACCAGCAGTAGAGAGCAAAGTAATACCTTGGCAATTTGAGCAGCCTGATTTTTCTCCTTTCTTCTTGTACAGGGTAATGATAACTGCATCATGGAGACCTAGTGGTAGTTTGCCTTTTTCCCAGCAATGCACAATGGGTTCATGAAATTTAGCATGGAGTGCTTGGCCTTCATGCTTCCAGGCTTTAGGCAGGATTCCATCAATCCCAGGTGCCTTGCCAGTTTTTATCTGCTGTACGGCCTTAAGAGTCTCTCCCATAGTACGGGCTATATCCAATTTGTTTTTCACCGGTTTTTGTATAATGTGATGAATTGCTGAGCTTTGGACTACATAGTTGGCACTGAAGAGTTTGGAACTGTTCAGACCATCGATTCAGGATGGAGGTTTTATCTGTAAGAAGCATTTGGCCATCTGCACTTAGTAGTTGGCTTTGAACATGGTGTGTGGGTCCATACACTGCTTTACAGCCTCATAGAGTCCTCTGTAGTCACCAAAATCTGCACATGGCTGAGTCTTTTCTGCTAGGTTGATCCACCACTTGTTCTGGATGTCTCGAAGTTTCTGTTGGAGCTTGCTACATGCAACACGAAAGGCTGCTTTTCTTACATGGCAAGATGGCTGAGCGAGGTGTGCTTGGTGAGCAGTTCTCTTCTTTGTCAACAAATCCTGGATCTCTTGATTGTTTTCATCTAACCAGTTGTTAAGCAATGTTTCTTATAAATCTGTGTGAAAACTCCAATTACCTCTTTGTAAAAGGACAGCTGCAACAATAAAGCAAAAAAAAAAAAAAAAGAAACCTCTGAGCACTGAAGTAAGAAGCAGTACAGCATGGCAGATAACCCTCCAATCTAGCTCTTGAAACACTGACTAAGCACTTGGGCACTACATACTCACTCTTTAACTTTACAGATAATTTAACATTCAGAGAAAAAGACAAATTTAGTAGAAGAGAGGTTATTTCTCAATTTCTCCAAGGAAGGCAGTCAGTATAATGATAAAAAAAAATCAGACACTAACAAAATTTTCAAACTGTTTTTTTTTTTCAACTTCCCCCCCTCCCCCATAATTAAATATACAAATCTACAATCACATATTAAGTAACTACAATGCCAAATTACAATTGCAAATTACCAGACAAATGTGTAGCTGGCAGTCCCATAATCCTCGTGTTGTTTAGGGATCCTGCTGCAGAGTAAAGAGTAAGAGAATTATTTCACATGGATCTGGAGATCTCAGTCCCTACCCCAGCGATCAAGGTCCTTGACTCTTTAAAGTGCTGCCCCTAATCATAAGTCACAATCTCCAAAACTGCTCTCAGACCTTGTTTTTGTGAAGAATGAACCTTGGCAACCCATCTGTATGATTTATTGTCTGAGACAAAAACTAATTATCAGCAAATATTAACATCTAATATGGACACTCGTTAACTTGCATAGCCTGTAAAAGCAGCTTGCAGAGTTGGAATGGTGTGGAAACAGTAATCTTTACAGAGTGTTTTGGGTGTCCAATCCTATATAGAAACACTACTGAAGTTCCTGATATTCCGCAGCTTTAATTCTGTTTAAAACACTGCTATAGAATTTCACAATAATGTCCTGCATAAAATACTAATAATTGCTGTTTTCATACTCTCCTCAAAATACAATGCTGCTGGTATATTTCAAACTTTAGCTGCTGAGGTGATAAAATAGATTGTTTCTTTCTTTAAGAAGAAGCTGGCCCGGCCCAGCGCCCACCACCGTGATGGATCTGGGCTGAGGTCAAGAGCGGTGCTGCCGTGCTGGCCCGACGCTCCTGCAGCTCCCCCCCCCCAATTCGCGTGGGTACCGCAGCTGCCTGGCTGCTCTGTGCCGCAGCAGTGGGCGCGGTGCAGCCTGCGCTGTGCACAGGGCTTTCCCGGCCGCCGTGATGTGGGGCACCAGCAGTGCGGGTGCAGCAGGCTTCACCCTAGCGATGTGCGAAGCGCAGGCAGCCCCCGAGCCGACGCTGTGGCGTGGGACGGACCCACAGCGACAAGTGCAGTGTCTGCTCTGGCTGCCCTGTGCCTGGGTCCCCAACACGCTAGCAGGGAGGTGGGCAGTAGCAGCAGCTTCTCCTGATGGGCGGCAAGTGCCCCCGCGGGCAGCGTTGCCGCTGCCTCCAGCCCCGCCATGTCCCCGCAATGCTGGCGGGAGGCGGCAGCGGCAGCCCCTTCCCCCGAGCGTTCCGAGCGCCAAGGCCATGTTCGCCTCATAGTGAGGTCCAGAGAGGGGACAGCGCCTACAGCCGTGTGAGCCAAACCAGGCTGCCTGCCAATGCAGAAGTGCAAAAAGTCCCTCTCCAGCCCTCCTGTATGCCTCATTTATGTACTGGAAGGCTCCTATAAGGTCTCCTCATAGTATTCTCTTCTCCAGGTTGAAATTCACACAGATAAGATACCCCATATGAAAAAGGAGTTAATAGGCAACAATTTTCTACAAAGGAAAACTTATGGATATATTTTATTTCTTCCTCAAAGTTTTTATTTATCTTAATACATTCTGCTATTACTTTGCATTACCTTTTTGACTGTGTATCTCAATACAGCAGTTAAACTTATTCTTCTGATATTTGATAATGGGAAACTTGAGGCAGAAAGTACGTTTAAGAAATGAAGAACTAATCAAAAATATAAATATTCTATTTAGTGCTGTTAACTAGAGCAGATGGATACTGGATTTTCTATCAAAATGATGTAATTTTCTTTCTCAAAAGAACATTTGTGGGTGAACAAAGATTTAATTTTATTTAATTAAAGCCTTCTGCTTTTGTCAAAATGTTAATCTAAATTTAAATGAGAAAAAATTGCATAGGAATGAAAAATATGGTATCCAGTTTCAAAAAGTTCCTATAAAACATTTTGATATCATAAATTATATGAAATGTATTGAAATTTAGAGATTCTCAGTAGCAGGAGTCCCTAATGAATGACATTTCTTCAGAGGAACTACTTATAGGTCATTGTTTAACTTGGTCACTTTTGCAGTAGTTCACTTAGGACTGTAAATCTTACGGTACTCTGAAGCAATTACAGTGATATCCTTTAAATAATGGTGTAAGGAAAATAAGCCTTCTTCAACTACCAAGCAAATATTAATTCTATACATATAAAACATTTGATTTCTGATACACCTAGCTTTATGAGTTATTTTCATGATACATGAAGAAATTTAGGTTCTTGAGTAACTATCATGTCAAGTAATGAATTCTAATTTTTTAATTTTTTTTTTTAATTCCATACTGCAGTCTGCTGACCGATTTGGTTGGTTGCTTGCTCTTTTCTGAAAATTTTTAAAAAGGCTATTTATAAAGTTTAAGTAGAAAAGTGGCTTCAATGTGGTCTCCTCTCTCCATAGATAAGCAGGTCCCTGCTAGGAACATGTCCCCATATGGAGCTACCATGCGGTCACTACCTCCTTCCGGCATCCATCTGCTCTGGCATGGGCTCCTCCATGGGCTGCAGGTGAATCTCTGAACTCCTGTGGTCCTCCATGTGCTTCAGGGGCACAGAAACTATACCATGGTCTTCACCACGGGCTGCAGGGGAACCTCAGCTCTGGCACGTGGACCACCCCCTCCCCCTCCTTTTGCCCTGACCTTGGTGTCCTCATTGTTGTTCACATGTTCTTACTCTGCTCCTCTCTGACTGTAATTTTCACTTTTTTTTCCTTCCTTAAGTATGTTACCGTAGAGTCTTTATTATCATTCATGACTGGCCTGGCCTTTCCCAGGGGCAGGTCCATCTTGGAGCCAACTGACATTGGCTCTGCCGGACATGTAAATTCTCATTTCCTTATAAAGTACTATAAATTTTTGCACAATACTATTCAAGAAATGCTCCTGAAATACTTCAATTTTCTTCAATTGTCAGAAATCGGTTTTCCATTTTTCTTATCCTGTTTTCTATATGTCTTCATTTCTAAGCAGCAGCACAATATAGTATATTACTATAGTATAGTCACTGAGACTTCTCTAATATTTATAAAAAGTCATATATATTTTAATGCTACTTAATCAAAAGATTTCATAAAAATTCCCAGGAAATCTCTTCTTACTGACAAGATTTCTTTTTTGCTCTCATCAGCAGGGGAGATAACAAATTTATGTGTACATGTGGAATCTCTATGAAAACTATAGACATTTATAAAAAGAAAAAATAAGTAGATAATGCTAAGCATGTTGCACAAACTTGGATTTTTTTGACCACAGCAAAACTCAGATACTCAGAAAGACAGCTCAGGGCTTGCCAGGGATGGGAGCAAAATCGCATTTTGTTTCTCTGAGAATGGGCATACTTTCCCTATCTTGATCAGGATAAGAATAAAGCCAAAAATAAGAGCTGTACATAGCAAAGTTCTGAAGACTTACGTTTTGGTATTATTTCCACTGGATGAAGCAAAGGAGGACAGAAACATGGGAAGTCTTGGAGATGATAGGTGCTGCTGCTGGAAAAGGTTGTCTCAAAATTAGATGCTGTTCCACTCTTAGCAACCAGTGTGTTTTTCCAGAACTCTTAACACAAGGTTTACTATTCATCATCTCTGGTAGTTCAGTGGCCTCCGTGACTCTTTTCTTTTTCTCCACCTCTCTTTTTCATTTTTCTAAATTTCTTTTTGTGTATCTCTTGTGAAATTCCATAAGAAAATTAAAAAGTAATTAAAATTTAACCAAATGTTGTCATACATTATGACATAGTGTCTCCCCCTTTTTCAAGCTGCATGAAAAACAAAGGGCAAAAGACCAAGCTGAAACTTTTAAGTGAAGGAATTTAGTGATTTCAGCTTGTGACCCAAGCTTGATGGCCTCTCTGAAAAGGTTAGATATCTGAATATTACACATATAAGACAGAGACTCTATTGTTTGGCCCCTTGTACTCCAGGGCTGCCTGCACAAGACAGGTCATAGACACAATCCGTGTCATCTTTAACCTAATGCAGTCAGCTTATAATATCTCTATAGTTAATTAAATGAAAACATATTTTCAAGAATATTTTTTTTTCCTTTTCTGACTTGGTCATAGGCTTCAAAAGAGATTTCAGAGCAGATGCTGAATCTGTGAGACTTGAAGAGTATATAAGAGCTTAAAAATTGAAGGTTATTCTGTGGCATTTTTTTGCAAAATCTTGCTAAATAGAGAATGCCCTCCGGTTATAAATACGTCATTTAAAAAACGATCCAGTAAACTCTGAGAGAGCTCCTAAGTGCATTCATTGCTGAATTATGACATTGGAGAATGATTACAGAATTTGAGTCTGTGCCTCATTCCTTTATTTCTGACAGTGAATGTCCTTGCCCCTTAATACTGTCCGTTTCCTTTAGGTTGATGAAGGAGTTGCAGACTCCAAGATTGGTCCCCTCCAACTCAGGGACTAGGTCATTTGGTGATTCTGTGATCATGCTAGTATAGATTATGCTAATATAGCAACAACCTTGGAGAACTTTTTTGGGAAATTTGGGATCTAAAAAAAAAAAAAAAAGCTGTTTCGAGGATGAGAAGCAAACAGCACTAATAATTACTATATGCTGTTCACCAACTTATATTTTTTCCTTTATATATTGATGAATGTAATAAAAGGTCAATATATTGTAACTTGTCTTCCAGACCATAAATAATTTTTGTATTCATGGTTTCCATTTTGTTCTAGCAATTTTTCTAAATCCGTTCAAGTGTTATGCAACACTTTCTTTTTGAGATGTTACTGTTTAAAATGTCCATTCTAAGAGTTTTTCTGCATCATATTAAATTATTTATTCTTACAGTTTATCTTTTGAATATGTCCTAATATTGCATAAATACTCCTATTTTTGGATTAGATTCCCGTACTTAAACACAGGAGTAAATGCAGGTATCAAAAAAGACAAAACATATTTGTTTAAAAGAAGGAAATTATTGTCATTGAGTCCTACAACTAGTAAGCTAAACAAGGAATCAAAACATATAATATATATGTTCAAGTACATTAAAAGACCTTTCATCTATGGTATATTCTTTATATAATGACATAAAGGCAACTCCTTACTTGTGTATTTGTTCTAATCTTCTTTGTAATTCTTTTTATATTGTTATGAACAAAACAATTCCTAATCAAAACTTGAGAATATACTTCAGATTTCTGGGCATTCTGTTTTTGTAGATACATTGTTCAAATGATATCTGCCTTAGTTTTCAGAAAAAATCTTCAACAGGTGATAAAATATGTATTGTAAATATGATTCATTTAACAATAAGAATACAGTGAGAAAACAGGTTGATGGTGAAAATAGGACTGTGGCATATTTGTGATACAAACTTATATTTGCATCGGGCAACTACTCCAAGAGGGCTTTGAGAAAATACTAGCCATGGAATTAAATTCTACTAGGGGAGCCATTTACACTTGCACATTGCAAAAAATGTTTCCTGCTGATTGCTCCAGCAGATACTTTTACTGTTTATAAGGGTTCCAAAGAAAACTGCATCCCACTGCAGTATATTGCCCCCTAAAACTTAAATAAAGGTGATGACAGCTAAACATTTCCTTTTCTAAAGCTCCTACCTCCAGAATTAATTCCATGCTAATAACTTCTCTCCTTTGTCAAACATCTGTGTGACCTACATATTATTAACTACATCTTATTCTGTTACTGAGCTTTAGTAGTTATACAGCACAGGAACACTCTATTTAAGACAGAAACCTACTGTTGAATTCAATGTTATAACAGAGTTTTGTAGCAGTCAGGAATTGCCTTGATAAATGGCCCTGACATTAGCATTTTCATGATTCTACCTTCAATGTCATCGCATCACAGTGCAGAGTGCTAAAGTAAAACCGATGGTACCTTCCAACAACATATTAAGTTGAAGCTCACTCTATCTCTGGATCCCATAGGCACAATAAATGGAGAAAATAACACATTTACAAACTGATAAAACCCAGCAAAGCTAATAAAATCAGACACTTTATAGCTCAGCTAATAGCGTCCTTTGAAGGGCATCAAATAACACATCATGTACTGCTCTGAGGGAAATCAATTTAGGTACAGCAATACTGCCTCTGAATGATGTATTTGAATACACGGGAAATACTAAAGCTAATCAACTCATAATCATAGAAATTTTACAATTAATGCCCTGTTTTTGTTAATGTGGATGTATGCTGATTTGATAGGAAAAGCAATCACCTATTAAATTGTCCCAATTTCAGTAAGAAAGTTCTTCCAAATTTCTAGAAATATTTCAGCTACTACATTCTTTTTCGTAATGTTGTGTGTGTCTGTTGGAAAGACAACATCATATGTCACCTTAGCAAAAAGGACTGTTTTTGTTATTGTCAGAAAATTGCTCTGGTTCAAAAAATTAATACAAATACTTTAATTTTCATTAGCACATTCTATGCAGCTATTAGCAATATGTGAATTGCTTTTGTTCTCATGTTGCAGTTTAAATTAATACTTCAATTCCCCTTCTCTTTTACTCTGACACAGCTGGATTTCACTGTGTCGATCTTAAGTAGCAATCACCAGATCTACTCTGTGTTGAGGTTTATCTGCTCTGGATCTCTGACCATGTACCTCATTTTAACAATGTCTAGTCTGCCAAGATTTCAAAAATAAACTGGTTAAATAGTACAGAAATGTGATGCAGGGTGCCTTGAAAAGCCATGAGACTCATTTGTGCTGTGATTCTATCACATCTGACAAATTAAGCAAAGTTAAGCCTGGAGAGTAATAAAGGAGGAAATTTCCAAGGACGAGCTAGACTAGCAATGAAAGGTAATACCTTTCCATTTTTTTGTGATTACCTCAAAGATTATGAAGAGAATGTCAGTCTACTTTAGATCAGAGACTTTTTTAACTTTTTTTTTTAGTTGCATAGTACTAAAAACTGAAGAGAGACTTGAGGACCTGTTGGCTGCCATTTCTAAAAAATACCACAGTATATCAAATTGTTAAAACAAATAGAATGTGTTCTTGATCCAGGAACTAGCAATAGAAAGGCACAGCAGTATTTCTGTAGAGCACAGTAAGTAATTTTCAAAAATCAAACACACAAAATGGTGTGGATTTGCGAGTTATGTATTTGGAAATCATAAAGGGTAGGTGGCAACATACATGGACAAACCATTGCCTTTTCTAGGACCCTGGGTCGTATGTTGTCAACACAACCAAGAAATATCTGCAGATGTATCAGCTACATTTTAATCTCATTTCATGAGAAATGGTGGTCACTGTTAAGAATTAATTAAAAATTGTTAAAATTTCCACATTATTCAATCACATAAACAATGAAAATATATTATAGTGAGACTGAACAAATAACTCCCTGGTTTGAGTTTTTATATATATATTAAGTTGCTTGTAAGTAATTGGTTATTAATGTTTTCAGGTAATATATAGTCCTAACTCTCAATTAGCTGTAGTACAATGGCTCTTTTTTCTTATTCAGAAATTGCATCTTTACTGAAATAGCTGCATATCTCAGATATGTGAAATAACCTTTTTCATAGGAAATTTAAGAAATCTAATATGTATGTGCAGTCACACACATTTATATGAGCTGATCTTGGAAAAAGATGAAACAATATCCTATGCATGTTAGAAGGTTTTTCAAGGGATTTCTTGCAGTGCCAGAGAAGTATTTGGTTTTGAATAGAACCTACCCAATGACAGTATTGATGCCTAAAAGGAGGAAAACTTTCCTGACAAGGATAAAGAGCTGGTCTTTACTGGAATCTTCCAGGTTCACAATGTACATTTAGGTGTGTGCTCACCATAGCACCAGTACCCCGTTTTTCAATACTAATTAATTACCATATCTAATGGATACATCCAATCCCAAAATCGTTTGTCCCCTTTCCTGCCCCGTAGGTCTGCCTCTTGGAGCTTCTCCAGGAGGGGTTGGGCCTTCTGTCTTGCTCTGTCTATCCCATATCTTGTTATTTCCCTCCAGTTTTATGTCCCATATAGGATGTCCTTGCTAGAACTTGTTTTTCCTGAAAAGAATATTAAGCAACATTTCACAGACCATGAGAAAGAGGTTTTCTACCATCCTAAATGTGAGAACATATGTATCTATGCTAAAATCCAGAAATATAAAGTACATAAGAAATTTTAAGGCATCAGTATCAGCATTTTCATTGGTATTTGGCATTTTCATTTTCATTTTCATCGACTCAATAACAAACCAGACAAAACCTTACCATAGCATTAAAAAATGTTCTTAGTGGGGACTTATGTGAATTGTCACATTTAAATATTACTGTGCTTCCGTATTTTCAATAGATACATTGGAACATTTAAATAAATATTTCTTGACTAGTAAGAGATCTGAGAATCAAAACAGACCTGGTACTATGCCTGTATATTTTTTTTTAATATTAAAAGAAAAGAAAAAAAAATATGACAAACTGTTTCTTAATTGTGAGATCTTTTCATCCTTTTTCACCTTTTGAACTCTTATGAATTCTTCCTATATATCAGACACTGGCACATCTACCATAAATAAGAAGTTGGATTTGTCACATGAATTAAATGGTTCTGGCATGTTTTTATGAGATCACAGCATGTCTTGTTTTACCAGAAAAATTGCTTCATGCTCTACGGTTGTGTGCTTTCTAGGTCAATGTATTTCTTATAGAGCTGATCAAAGACTGACTGACATGCCTTGGAAGACAAGAATAAGCATTTCAGGAAGTGCTATTATTCCATCTAAGAATATAACTGTTACAGTGTCAGCCATCCAAATTAAATGTTAATGTACACTGTATTGTTTGATACAGATATAATGTAATCAGTTACTTTTTCTGAGATTATCTGAATGATGCAGATTTCTTTTTATGTGTTAGGTATACAGACTAAAACCTACATGATATCTGCATAAATATCCATAGATATAATCAATAACAAAGTCTAAATGCTAGCTACCTTAACAATTTCCTCTAACCTGTGTTTAACAAAAAACCCCCAAAACAAACAAACAAAAAAACCTGAAGGTATTAATGCAATACAAAAAACTTTTTTTACCGAAGTTCTTATGCCATCAGAACAAGATGACAATTAATTAAATACTAATCATCTAGGACACTTCTTTTCAGAAGTACCCAGCAGTGTTTGTTACAGTTCAGATGAAATAATTCAATTTTCCATTAATCCTTATTTTTGCATCATCCTTTTTGAACAGTATGCTCAATATTTTACCTCCTAGTGTTTCATGGACTGTGTGGGGACAACCAGCACAAGACAACCACAAACTTCTAAAAGAAAATTAATCTTTCAGAAAAATGGAGAGAGATTAACTTCATAGAAACTTCTCTAAATTAGTCTTTTTTATGACTTTTTTCTCTTTTTTTAGGCTTTGTACTTGCTAAATGTATTCTAATAATAACCAGAACTGTACCTTTTGTACAATATTTCTGACTTGCTACAGACAGAGGTTGTTATCTATGGTTTCTGATATTAAAAATGCCTATTTAACAAGTGAATGTGTCTTATTGGGCCTCCAGGCTCTTCAAGTATTCTAACTTCAGTATCACTTCTGAACTATATCCTGACTGTTCCTTTGGATCTTTCTTCAATAAACCAAATAATAGTTAAGGGGCTTAATGAAGTCCTTATTCTCACCTGCCCTCAGTATGTTTTAGTGTGTCAGTGTAGGGTTACTACTGGGAAGATGGCTTTAGCTGTGTTTCAACACATCTTTCTTTGTTACCCTTTTTCATTGCCTTTTGTACCAAATTAACATTGAATCTAGCCCTGCTCACCTATTCCTTGTGAACTGTGATCCTCTGTCCTTTTGTTCTAGTCTCCTCCCTAAGCACTTCCATACACTTTCTCTTTTTCCAGGCAGCAGAAGTTAATATCTCATGAGAAATTTGTGTCAGTAGGTACTGAGTGGGATAAGAAAGCTGTATTTGCCCTCGACTCTAAGTTTTTTGGAATTTAAAGTCAACTTGAATATTAACATGAGACTATTTTGGTGTCAAGTACAGGGACAGCAAGCAATCTTTAGTCATCCCTATCCACACTCTGGAAATGCAGGGACATGAATTATCACACTGACATCCCTCTTCCACCATAGCATGATGTTATGAGGACAGACTTCTGCTTATGATGTCATCAGTGTTTCATCTGCTTATATTTCATCCCTTTAGCTATGATGAAACATTGAAAGAGAAATGGTACTCTTGTCTATTTTGCCATTGCTATCACTACTTCAACAGTTAGAGTTACCAAATAGCTATTTCTACGTCTTTGTGAGTAGGCAGGAGAAGATTTAATATTCAGATTCCCATGTGTCTATGACGTCTTAAATTGCTCAACAATATGCAGAATTAAGTTTAAAAAATGTACATTGTCTGTTCAGAGCATGCTGTCTATGGTGCCATTGTAAAATTGCTTTGGGCTGCAAAGTTCTTGCTGTTGATAGTTTTGCGTGTCTATGTTCCTGATATATTCTGCCACGAAGATTTTTTTACTGAACACTGACAAAAACCCATTCCTTTTAGTGCCTCCCTGTCACAGTTTTACCTTGTAGTAAGAAAAATATCTTTATTTTATTTAGCACAATCAAGCTGTTGTCCTGTCACTGAAATTTGTTTTCTACATCAGCTCTCATGAGGCATAAGTAGGTAATATCACTTAGAACATCTCTTTTTTCTTTAGATTAACTCCAGAATCTAATTGTTTTCTTGTGTCAAGTTGTCTGTGTTCAGTGTTTTGTAAGACTGATCTGATCCTTACATTAGAAATATATCTGTGTTACAATCCTTTCTGAGTTTAGTAAAATTCATGCTATACTGTAGAAAACTGAATATAATTTAAGGACCTAGTGTTTCATGTCATCATTACAGTACAGCACGATACTAACCCCTGGTTAAACTGTTTTCACATAGTGTGGATGGGTGTACTTGTAGCTGGTAAATAACTGGCTGGATGGCAGGGCTCAGCCAGCTGTGGTGAATGGAGTTAAATCCCTTTGACAACCAGTTATAAGTGGTGTCCTGCAGGGCCTAGTATTGGGGCCAGACCTCTTTAATATTTTTATCAATTATGTGGATGAGGGGATAAGTGCACCTCCAGTCAGTTTGCAGACAACACGAATTTGGATGGGAGTTTTGATCTGCTGTAAGGTAGGAAGGCTCTGTAGAGGAATCTGGACAGGCTGAACCAATGGGCCAAGGTGTGAGGTTCAACAAGGCCAAATGCTGGGTCTGCACTTGGATCACAACAGCCCCATGTCCTGCTACAGGTTGTAGTGAGGTGGGGATTGGTCTCTTCTCTCAAGTAATAAGGAGTAGGACAAGAGGAGACACCCTCAAACTGCATCAGGTGACTGTAGATTGGATGTTAGGAAAAATGTCTTCAGTGAAAGTGTTTTCAAGCACTGGAAAAGACTTTTCAGGGAGGTTGTGGTGTCATAATCCCTGGAAGTGTTTAAAAGATGTGTGGATGTGGCACTTAGGGACACAGTTTAATGGAACTTGCCAGTGTTTTGTATACAGTTGGACTTGATGACCTTTGAGGTCTTTTCCAATCCAAATGATTCTATGATTCTGTCTGTTTATTTTATTTTCAGACAATAAACTATCCAACCTACCATCACAAAGGAGAATAGATGCATAAATAAATAAATATGCAATATTAAAAGATTAATTCCATTTGTTATTCTATTAGCTGCATTACTACACAAAATAATTTATTTTTCAGTTCATTCTATATCAGTTGATCATGAAGTCTTCAATTTTTTTTATTTTTTTCCTCCTAAAATAATGGAAATAACCTGTTTGGTGACTTAATCCAGGCTGGATGTCAGATGGCCACCTAGCAACTCTCTCACTCCCTCCCAGATACAAAATAAAACAGAAAAGACTATCTGCTGGACAGGGAGATCACTTAACAGTTACTATCACAAGAAATATGGAACTGACTTGTGGAATGTTAATTTATTTTTTTTTTGTAATTAACAGTACAGTAGGATAGTTAGAAACAAAACAAAACTCCAAACACCTTCCTTCTACCACCCACTTCTTCCCAAGCTCAACTCCATTCCCTCGTTCCCAGCTCTACTACCTCCTCTTTGTCTTCAGTAGTGCAGAGAGATGGAGAATGGTGGTTGCAGTAAGTTCATAAGACCCCATCTCTGCTGCTTCCTCCTCTTTTCACTTTTCCCTTGCTCTAATGTGGGGCCCCTTCCACGGGATACAGTTCTTCATGAACTTCAACTTCTGTCCTTCTCAGTGGCAGCAGTTCAACAGTGGCTTTACAATGGGTCCTTTCCATAGGACACAGTCTTTGAAGAACAGAATGCTCCAGAGTGGGTCCTCCATGGAGCATAGTTCTGGTAAAAAAATATGATTCTGTGTGGATTTATTTATTGATATGGTCAGCTTTGGCCAGCAGTGGGTATGATTTAGAACCAGATGGAATTCACTTTGTCCAAGATAGGTTCTCGTTTCACAGAGACCACTCCTGCATCCCTCCCTGCTATCAAAAGCTTGTCACATAACCCCAATACAGCCAGTTTCCAAAAAAGTAAGGAAATTGAAGAGCATTCTTCATAAGAAGTAGACATTCCTGGAGTTCATCTTGACTTAAATTAATTAGACAGTAAAATAATAATTTCTTCTTCAGTCTGAGAACAAGACAAATCCAGCACTTGAAGGCTCATATAATGCAACCAATTCGTTCATTGGATGAGGTAAAGGAAAAATGAAAATTGAGGTTCTTATGTTTTTCTCCTTTAGTTATGCTGTTATCTTGAGTATTGTACTGCTTTATCAGGAAGTGACCTTTGACATACTAGGACTAAAATTTTGGAATGATTAAATTCTTCTCCTTATGTTAATTTATAATTTTGACTACCACTGTCTTTGAGAAGAACCCTATTTACACTTTTCTTTCCATTTTCACACTGTGATCATGAACATTTTCCTTGAGATCAGTGCTTTATTCTGCTTGCACTTTTAGATTGCTTAGATTTCTACTAGCTTTCCTTCTATCATGCTTAATTTTTTACTCACAAATCTGACTTATTTATGTTCCTGTTTCCTTCTCAGCTCTTAACATGAACAGATCTTGACAAATATGTAAATGATATTTGAATGCCTACCAAAATCTCTCAGTGAGATGAATCTGTTATAAAAACTGGTCTGTTCTGCCTTATATACAATTCTAATTTAACAAAAATAATTTTTTTCTACTATTTCTTCACCTTTTTTTCTTTCCTTACCCTCCTACATCAAAGTTTGACTCAATTTACTAGTAGTTCTCAAAAATACCAAGTTATTGCTATCAATCAGCTAACCTCTGGCAGCTTTTCAGAAGATCATGGGATTACATTTGTGTAAACGTTTTGGTGTTATATGTCAGGATATAAAGAGCTCTGTTTTTCAAATAATGCCCATATCTCAAATAATGTTATTTCAAATAATGCCCAGATTTCCTCTGGACAGTGAACATTACTTGCAATTCTCTCTGTTGGATGTAATCTGCAATATAAGTAATGCATCTTTATTAGAGTGACAGCTCTCATCAGATATTTTGTGTGCTAGAATCTAGCACCAAATGAAGCAGTGATGAGACTTGGAGCATGTTCCAAAACTGTAAGAAGCACATATATTTCACTACTCATTCAGCTAGCAACAGCCTATGTGAAGCCATTTGTGCATTCACTTTAAATTATAATGTTATGCTGAATGAAACATCACTTAATTAAACTATTAAAATATTTATTTTAAAATTATATTCTGTGCTTACGGACAACTACCTGGTTCATAAATCTAGCATTAACTCTTTGTCACATGTCTTATATTTTCTAGCATCAATAATTGAAATATATCTTACAAGAGTGACTTGGGACCTCATCTTCAATGATCCTTAGATGCTCACTCATTTCCAATACTACAAAATACTTTTGGCTTTTAAGTGAGACATGAGAAGTGCATTGGTCTCGTTGTTTGGGCTTGTTTTTGTTTGTTCTTCCTCTGGAAACAAATTAAAAGCCCAGCACATTAATAGAATGGAGATAGTTTAGAGAAACATTCCCACTGTATTTGGTCATTTAAGTCTTATTTGGTGAATAGGATGCAAAATGAACTTGAGCTTTTGATTTCTAGAAAGAAAACATTATTAATCAACGGAAAATAAATTGTTATTTCATTTCTTTAAATTCCAGTCTATATTTTTTGACCATGTGTCAAACAAAATAAATCGTGTGTAATTTTCATCTTATGTGAATGAAAGACTATATTGGGCATAGCTGCTGCCTTGTCCTTTAATGTTCTGTGCTGTTCAGTGACAGGACATATTCTTCCAAAAAGTTGAAAAGATCATTAAACACTAGCCAAGGTGCCCTGAGGTAGACTTCCACCTTGAATGGTTATACTGCTACACAGTGTGATAAAGTTTATGTTCCATCAATGTGTGAATGTGCTCTTTGAAAGTAGTTTTAATTCATGCCTGAAGAACAGGCAATAAAAAGACACAGCATGTGAAGCAGATCCCATCCAGATGCACCCTGATGTCCTTTTTCTGTGCTATGTCAGATAATGGACATGATTGTTACCAGTCATTATCAACCTCAGCTTTGTGTTCAGTGAAAATGACAGATTTAAATCTCTCTTCTCTTATTCTATATGCTTTCTTATCTTCTATGTTTTTTGTTTGGTTGTGCGTTTTTGTTTGGTTGGGGGTTTTTTTGGTTGTTGTTTAGAAGAAGAAGAAACTAGTAGGCAGATGCTAGAGGCAGAAACACATGTCAAGCAACACCACAAAACTTGACATAAAACACAAAGAGACAGAGCATGAACTTTTCTTAGTGAAAATTCACGGATTGTTTGACAGACTGTACAAGTAACACAGAGGCTCTAAAACTACTAGGATGTGATTTTAATGTTTAAGTTATAAGTTAAAATGGATGGCAAAGTGGTGTTTGATCTATGTCCCTGAAACAGGACTTGCAATTTTAGTAGGCAAAGGGTTGAAGACTCTCTGAGTTCACAGCTGCCACAAGAAAGGACAGGGGCCTAGAGTGCATGTGTTGTCCCAGAGGATCCAAGAAAGGCAGACTGTACAAGGAGGTAAAAATCCAAGAGGGTAAAAATCCCGTTTATTGCAAATTCAGCTTACTTTTATACTTAGTGGTTTGTTTTGATTTATTACAGCCAATAATTAAAAGGTTTAGTGGTCAAATGCTATCCAGGGGTTGCTTCTTCCTATGTCTTACAGCCAGAGCAGGATCATGAGATTCTTATATCTGATGTTTACATTCCTTTGACATTGTGTCATTGTCTGGACACATTCTAATAACTATTTCATAAGGCCACAAAGTGGTACCCTAAAGACTTAACTTCTTGGACCAGTTCAAAAAGTGCAGGTTTCCATTAATCAGAACTACTAAAATCAGTTGAATTCCCCTCCAACCACTTCATAATAGGTCCATAGTCATAAGCTCTTGCTGGATGCAGTTAGAGATGGAGAAGGTGCCTATCCAAATAGCTTACCTTGATCATAGCTGCTTAATGTAAATATCTGATGTTATCTTTAGTGTTTCTGTTCTACATGCACATTATAGAACACAGAAGATTTCTTCTGCCCCTCTTGCCTCCCCCCCAAACTGGATAAATCTTTTTTTTTTTTTTTTGAAAGCAACAACACAGTATGGCCTGCATCAAACCAGAAGTGTTATAAGGGTTATTCTGTCATTAAGAAAAGGATCTTCCTGACTCACATGTGACAATACTATAGTTCTGAAACAGTTGCTTTTTTGTGTGAAAAGGTATGGACAGGATTTCCTTCTGTCTATCCCTCCTGGCCCTTAACTCTAAGCACAAACTTGAGGGAAGTGTCATGCAGGGAACATAACTTGCTTAAATGAACTTTTTTGTCCTCTCAAATATATCGCTCCTGGAATGGAATCTGGTGCAGCTTCTTGATTTTGGAGGATTTGCCTTTAATTATTGTGATAAATGAACATACCACTGGGGTTTTTTTTGCCTTGCTTTTAGCAATAATAAACCATTTGTTTGTATTCATGACAAATTTTAGGCAGATATTTGTAAGTTAGCCCAAAAATGGCAAGATTCACCCCATTCCTCCTAGCTGATCACTTATTTTTGAAGTAAGCTTTTTATCAGAAGAAACAAGTGTTATTTAATCACATAGATGAAGAATTATGAACTCAAATTAATGGAAACTTAAAGTTTTGCAAGGTAGGAAAGAGATTTTGTCTTAGTTGACAGATAAGCAGAATCCTGCGTAGGGTTTAATTTGGCTTGTTTTTTGAACCGTGGAGATTTTATACCTTAATACATTCACTGAAAATCAATAATTATTTTTAAATTGGAGTGGAGTCAAAAATGCATATGACAAATTTAGGACATGCAAATGTAGCAGCTTTGAATATGCTAGTAAAAGATTCTTGGAATAAGGGAACTGCAACAGGTGACACATTGCTTCCTCTTAGTCTTTTGACTTTCTTTTGCACTCAACCATAGTATCTGAAAAAAAAAAAAAAGCCACCTTTAACTAGAATCATATGTAGATTCTTATTCTCTAGCAACCTTCATCCATATTCATAAGGACCAATTGCTCTGAGGAGTATGGCTTCTGCTAGAACCCAATAGCTCTGTACATTTCACTCTCAGAAATACAGTATCACATGTCCTTAATGACACTGTGCTATTTAATTAATCTCATGCTACTATGCAAGTTGAATTATTGTCTAGTTCAAATAATCTGAGCTTGTTAAAAGAATTAGGTAAATGTGGCTTTCTGGAACAGTAATTGGTGAAGTGCCTATCTGGCAGATTGTGGTTCCTGAAGTCATGTATTACACATAGGATGGAGGATTTCTTTATAACTTTTTATTCCAACTCTGTAAAAGTACTAGGAATGGATTAGAACAGTAATTAGCACAAATTCTCCTTGAAAATGTATGACAATTTCATCTAGAAAATTATGGGGAATGACAATGTAGAACAGAAATTTTTTTAGAAACTTCAACCTCTAAGTGGTTTTTCTTTGTAAAGTCACTCTTCAAGACCATTTGAATCTGTTCTGTTATATGTGTAATTCCTCATTCTTTCAGTTCTGTAGCCCTGGTGTTTTCTTAAATTGACAAAATAATTTTCTATAAATCCCTGAGAGATTAATGCTTTTATCCATGTAAGTAAAAGAAACTTGTTTTAATATGATATCAGAAGCAGATACAATTCAGCCACCTCACATTCTCCATTCAGAAAGCTGCCTGTACATTCAGAGCGGGTTTTTTTTGAAATTTTCATCAAGAATCACTCCAATAAATCTTGAAAATCAATTAATGAACGCTTCTCTTTTTTTTTTTTTTTTCAACCTCCCATTAAAAATGATTGTTACAAAAGTTTAAACAAGACATTGTAGCAGCCCCATAATTTAGAATCGGAACTTGAAATCTATCAAAACTCACATCCTTACTTTCAATGCCATAACCTGTAATTTTTCTAACTGGAGACAAAACACTAAAATGGAATTATTTAAATACCCCCCCCCCC
>VXBA01006031.1:33594-54555 GCA_013399895.1 Serilophus lunatus
CCCCCATATATTTGGTAGAAACCTATTAGAGCATAGCCATTAAATTAATCTAAGACTTCATTTCTACTGAGCATGTCCTGGTGTTAGAGCAATCTTTGGTGTTCACAGTTCTGCTGTATCAGGTAGAATGAAGTATAACTCTGCCTGACTTGAAATAACTAGGTTTGGATGCACAGCTATGGATAGCGGAGAGTGCAAATTTAATAAGGCACATATGAAAAGTGAAAATTGGTAGTTTGGAGGAAGTAACTTTCAGAAAAAACCCTCTGACAACCCTAATGTGTGACATCATGGGAAGAACGTGATATTTTCCAACTCTGCTTTTGGAACAGACTTAGCAAAACTAATTAATTACAACTCTCTACATAAATGAGCAAAACTCCTCAAACTACAATTTTATAATTAAAATTTCAAAAACATATTTTAAATTATATTTAACTTATTACTTCAACGAATTATTATTTTAATTTTTACATAAAATATTTACTTACATAAGATGCAAGAAACACACCTAATATGTGATAAATCTTGCATAAGGTGTGAGAAATTTAGTCAAAATCCTCCTCTAATTGATGCATGTCTGTCTATAACAAATCTTTAATAACTCAAGTGGAGTTTTTCAGTGGGTTATTGCTCTCATGTCTTTCTCTTGCACCACTGACTTCTGGTACACTGTTTTTGTAGAAAATATTACTAACAATAATGAAATAGATACCATTTCTCACATTTGCTCCAAAAAAGTTTTAGCTTTTTAATAGATCACATTTTAATGCGATTCTGAATACAGAGAAACACTGCACTTTTTGGTATTAAATCTTTCATTCCTCATCCTCTAATGAAGTTATGCTGTTTAAAGTGATGACCTAATGTTGTATAGTAAATAAGAGTGAAAACAAAAGCTTCTAATGCTCTTTACCATATCAAGAGCCAATACTTACTTTCTTCTTATTTATGAAATGAGGCTCATTTAGTATGTGAGCTGATTTTTCTTCAATTTGATTTATGTAACATTCTCCAATATTGCTATTTTTACAGGTTTTTTCATTTTGGTTTCACTTATTCACTATTCAGTTTTCTGTTGTTTTAAGTGTAACAAAAATATGAAATGTCCCCTGATGTTTACTCTTCAAATTTCCTTATGGTAGTACTGCTCAAAGTGTTCATTTACCATCATTGGAAAGCGATTTGAAATGACAGCTGTGCAACTTGAATTTTTTTGTCCGATTTATAGTTTGGTAAAACAAGAAGGCTGGTCATAACTGCTTTGTCTACCTACCTTTGGATTTTTTTGTAGAAAATCCCATAGTGTCTCATATAGTATGGTAGAAACTCCATGATTTAGACAGGAAAATTAGACTGTTCACTGCCAGCTTAGATCATAGAGTCACAGGATGGTTTAGGTTGGAAGGGACCACAAAGATCATCCAGTTCCACCCCTGCCCAAACCATGGACAGGGTCACCTTCCACTAGACCAGGTTGTTCATAGCCTTATCTAGTCTGGCCTTGAACAGCCCTTGTATGGGCATCCATCTAAATTCTCAGGGCAACGTGTGTCAGTGCCCTCATAGTAAAGAACTTCTTCCTGATATCTGATCTCATCATTCAGTTTAAAGCCATTCCCCTTTGTTACGTCACTATCCGCCCTTGTAAAAAGTCTCTCCCTCTCTCTTTCTTGTGGGCTTCCTATTGGTACTGTAAGGCTGATAATGTCACTCCAAAGCCTTCTCTTCCCATGAGTTAGGCAACAATCCTAACTCTCTTGGTCTTTCCTCACAGAAGAGATGTTCCTTTCCTCAGATCATTTTCATAGCCCTCCTCTGGACTCACTCCAACAGGTGCTGAGAAACCCAGAGCTGGACACAGTACTCTAGGTGAGATCTCAGGATACTGGAGATATTCAAAGTGAAATGGTATGAATAATCCTATATTCCTGTGAGACTCATTGGGAAAAAAAATTTAGTTAATTCAGATGACATTGCTGATTGACCAAAACATCTCAATTCATTCCAATTAGTGCATATAATAGCATTCAAAATATTTTTGCAGAAAATCAGAGAAAACTGTTCAGGAAAAAAGGTGCTGTACATCATGATTTAAAAAATTTCATTAGAATTGTTTTCATTTTCAAATTAGTGATGCAAAAAATACTTGCAAGGAAAAGTTCTTATTCCCAGACATCAAAAAACAAAAATTGGAAATTGACAAAAGACTATATATGATTGTGATTACCTTGGTGGACATAAATATACATTAGTAGAAGAGAACTTTGCTGGCAGTTATTTGCAAATGATTCTGTAATGAAAAATATTAGAAATTTATTTTTCATGAGTTGCAGTAATTCTATTGTATAGCCTTTAGATTAGCACAATATACACATTACGAAAACAAGCACTCGCAAAGTTTCTATTATTTTCATTCTCAGTTCTTATTCTATGTTTGAGATATATTTAAGCTTTTATATTCTTGTATGACAAGAAAATTAATTGTAAGTAATTTATTGCCCTCATGAAAATCTTCTCAGTCACAAAAAGATGTTAAAGATGTTTAACAGATCATATATTCTAGTTCAGTAACCTTGTTTTTCTGTTCTGGTCCTCTGCATTTTGAAAGAGAATGGTAGCCCAGGGACACAGAATGAAAATGGATTTCATATGGTTTGCATTTCTTTTTAGCTTTTATTATTTTACTGCAAACGTAATATTTTGGTAAGAAAAGTAAGATTTTGTTCCATTCATTCTTTGCAGCACTACCTTTCTTGGGACTTATTTGAAATAATGCTATTTAAAATTTAATGCAAGGCTGCTATAATTTCATAAAGCAAAATCTTTTAAGATTTGGTAGATGCATTTTAAAAAGCCCCCTGAGAACCAGGAGTTAAAAAAAAAAATCAACCATCAAAATTATTTTTTTTTACTGTCTGAAGCAGTATGATCTCTAACTTCTGCATAAGTAAAACCTTGTAGAATAATTTCTGAATTTTCAAAGGGATCAGTTACACAGTAATAAAGGTGTATTTTCCCATGAGCACAACATTCTTAATACCTTTCTGAAAACAGGTCTCAGAATAGGCAAAATATAACTTTCTTTTGGAAGTTTCATTTTCACTGCTAAAGCTTTGATATATGTTACAGAAAGAGAAGAGGAAAATTAAGAGAGTACTAATAAAATGGAAGCAAAGACAGTGTCAATTCATAACAGATGATTGATGCATATAAAATGGAGGACTAGTTTTTAAATTTTTTAACTTTAAAATTTTCATAAAATGTATCTATCTAGAAAGAGAAAATTAAAAATTCTAAGCATGTAAACAAAGGACAGATACAGGAAGCAATTTTATCCTTAATTCAGACTTACTCCCCAGCAACACTACATGAGCCACATGTCTTATCTTCTTGCCTCTTCCCTCCCAAAGTTATTGATTATCCTATCCGTTGTGTTGATACTGCCATTTGAGATGACGTTATAAATTAGATTAGTGAAATCATCTAGATGCAATAAAGACTCAAACAAAGGAATTATGTACAAAAATTTAAATCTGTTTTTCATAAAATGACTTTTACTCCCAATAATATTTTTTCTTTGCTCTTCTCTAGGCTACCTCCAGCTAATATAGTTTTTTCTGCTATCAAGGTACCTGAAGGCTTACATAGTTATTTAAATTGTAAAAGTGCAGAAAGTTATATTTTAAAGGTCTTATCTGGTTCATGTCAGGCTAGTTTTTCAGATCATACATTTCTGATTACTGTATTATGAAGCTAGGTAGCATCATACCGGTTTACTGTGATGTTTGATTTCTAATAGAAATGCCGTAAGTGCAATACTGCTACAAAATGGACAGACAGTTATGCAGAACAACAGATATAAAAATTCTTGGTCTCCTTAACTGCTGCAAGTCTATTGCAAAAGAAAATCTTACTAATAGATGTAGGGAGACTGCATATTTGTCCTTGATATTTTATATTCTTTTCATCTTGAATGGTATTTCATGTATAGTTAAAAGGTTAAAGGAATACTTTTACAACTGTTAAAGTATTTCTTCAAGTGTTTTATTTCACTGGTGTTAGTGTTCACTCAACTCCTGCTTAGATTTTGGCTAACCCAGCTCATGGCTTGATGGATGCTGGAAGCCACATCATTAAGTCAAAGCGAGAGCACCAGGCAGGCAGGAGAGGTAGCCAGGAAGAGCTGAAGGGCCATTATGCAGCCACGCACACCTGAAAATTGATCGCACCTGCAGCCATTATCTTTTTTTATGCCAATTTCTTCAGAACCCACTAATGTATGGAAATAATATAGACTAAACCATCAAGCTGCAGGTTATGAAATGTAAGTTTACTTAAAAGAGATTTTTGAAGTGGATCCAACAACAGCTTTCTTGCCTCACAAAGAGATACAGGGGACCCCTGCACTGAGACAGAGGAAGAAGAATGAGCACGTTCAACATCAGCTAGGTAAAAACTTATTTTCTCTTGCTCATAGGTGCATGATACTAAGAGTTACAGGTTATAAATTATGAAAACTTATTATTTGAATGGTTAATAAGTGAATTAATGCTACAATATAGTCCAGACAAAAAGAGGATTGAGCCCCTACTTGTTACGTTTGTTTATTATGTTTCTTAATGAGCTCATTAAATAAGGTTTAAATCACAGAGTACTTTGTCCTGTAAATTTGAGAAATCTGAATGTGCTTTGACAATCCATTAATCTACTAATGCCAATTATGCTTGTTTATTACGTAGAATGTGGAAGATTTCCATTCTGTAAGCCTACATAGGTCTAAGGTATCTCCTTTGTGCAAAAAATTTGGTGGGACCTAAGGCAGTTTTGTAGAAGGCATTGCATAAATAATTGTTCCCTATTTAAAATGAGCTGTTAAAATGATTCACTATAAATGCCATGTTTTCTCTGGTGCTTTCAGAGCTTCATTTTGGTCAAGTAGTAGCTTAGGAAGATTAATGACAGTGTAATTTTCTGTCTGCAAAGTAGTCTTAGAGGGATCACAGCAACAAACTGTGATAGTTTAGTCGTCAGTCAGAAACCCAACCATTCTACAGTTCATGCACTAAAGACTACCCTTGTCACCTGAGACTAAAAGAGAATCACAGAGTTCATTGACTCTTGAGGTATTCCCCTGCTTTGGTTCTCATTGCAGAGTAATTTCATGTTACAAAAGTTAGGATACTTTGGTCCAGTTTGGGTTCTGGAACTAAATTTAATGTGTTTCAGAAGCACACATAATACTTGGTAATGTTTATTTAGTCCATGTGATGATTATATAGATAGTCTAAAGTGAACTTTCCATACCAGATGCATTGTGTGCTGGGTCTTCCTGCTATTTCATTCTATTATTTCACTGCTATTACATCATAATGCTTAATAATATATATACAGTCTTAAAAATATGAAGAACTAATAATGGAATACTTCTGGGTTCTGAGTAAAAGAACAAGATTGAAACCCTTTTCTTAGTTATAGTCCCAAAGGAATATTTTTATGGCTCAAAATTACTACGTGAAAATATAGTTTAACACAACTTTTAAAGCTAGCAAATTTTAAAACTTTTTAAAATTATTTGTACAGTAACTTACAAGTACCTTAGGTAGACAATATAGAGATACTTTAGTATGTTTTTATGGAGTATTTTAGATGCACAGGTGATGTGAAACTGGGTAATGATTAACTACTAAAGTTCTCAGACACAGACATTTTTTAAAAAATTTCTAGTCTCTACAACAAGTGTCCTTTTTGTTGGTGTTTCAACTGTCATGTTTGTACTTACTGGTTTTCAAGTTTATGTACAGAGTGATTATGCTATGTATACATTTCACATGCTGAAGTTCAATTTAACTGGCTGATTATTTCCACATTATTATAATAGCTATGTTTTCCCAATTGCTACAGCTGGTCTTTTAGAGAAACATTCTCTGCACAATGACAGTATACAAAACTAGTTTCCTATTATTTTAAACAAAAGTGTGGTATCTTGTTTCAGGCATTACTAAATTGCATTAGACAACATCAAGTAATCCCAGATGGACTAAGATTTCCTAGTTTTTTGGTTTGCTTGTTTTCTGCAGTTTATCTGTCCTATGGCATGATCCTTGACAATTATGCTACCGTTTATGGGTTAAACATAATTGCTTCATTTATCTTGGATATCTTATGACTTCAGCAAGAGCAGAATAGGCTTTCAGAATCTCGTTATTTTTAAACAAATATTTCAGCAGATGCCCTTTTTGGGCAGAATATATACCTATACATAGACATATTAACATGCAAGCATACACATAGCTTTCCCTTTGGAAAAATCTCACCTAAGTACTATTATGAGGAAAACATTGATGTTTGGATGATTTCAGCTTTGCAGTTTCTAAAATGCCTATCCCAACATGCAAGGTATTAAATGTATGATTTGTGGTTCATTAATTTTTAATGGATATTAAATGGTTGGTTCAGATTTTTACTGATCAGTGATTTAGTGGCTTACAGTGAAAAATAGGTTTAAACATGCCATTGCTAGTCCTCATGTGCTGGAATAAAAGAGTTTTAGAATGATAAAGTGCCCACTACAAAGGCTTTTGGAATTTCAGTAATATACAGTACTGTCCAATTATATTATGACACCAGTAAAATTTTGTTTGTCACACACTGATATTTGTTCAACATAAAATTAGAAGTAAGAGAGACTACTCTCTCAGATGCTATTGTATTAAATATTTTAAGGTGTATAAAAAAGAAAAAATGTAGAATTAGAATGTACAAATATATATGTTCTCAAGAACTCCTTCACCTTCAGATGAAGATGGATATTCTTAAAATTACTAGTATTTCATGAAGACTAATGTCTTTGAGTTTGTTCTATAGTCAGTGGATCTCCTCAGGGGGATAATTCAGAACACACAAGTTGAAAGCTTTTGTGCAACATTTTAACCATTTTTTTTTATTTAAGTTGTTTCTTTCTTCTTACCAGGCAACCAAGGAAGGCTATTATTTGTACACTGAAATATTTTGTATTTTGTGGTAGGAAACTGTAATTGCAATGAAAGAGTACATAAAGATATATAATTAAACAGAACTACTCAAAAAATTGTGCAAATCTTTTAATTGAGTTCTACTAATCTAATTTATTAGACATAGCACTGCCATGGACATCTTGAATTTTTCACCTTCTTATTTTATGGTTTTCAAGCGCCAGATCAGTTAATTTCAATTATTTAATCACAAATGTATTTATTACAAACTATTCTACCTTTTCATCTATTGAAGTACTTCAGGTTGAAAGATTTTTTTTCAATAGACAGCCCCTTGATACTTTATTTATTAGTTCATAGATTCAAAAAAATTTATAAAATAACTTTACACAGAAAAAAACCCCTAATTTTTGTGACATCAAAAGACATTATTTATTCAGGTAGCTTGACTATTGATAACAAAGATTAGTTTCAATGCAAATTATGAAGAGAAACTCTAAATACTATTACATTCATACAGAACAGAGCTAACTGCTCTTCAAGTTTCAATAAGTACTATATAAAGTTAAGTGTGAGAAGAAAAAATAAAGTTGACTTTAAAGAAGTTACCTCCAAATCCAAGGTTTATAATATTGAAACTTGGAATCAGACTGTGTGGAATTAGTTAATATAAAGTATTCTTGAGTTAAGCTCACTTCTTTACTTGATGAAAATGGGCCCATGTGGTGTACTTTACTGTGCTCATGAGGAGCTGGGATCTTATCACCTCTCATTTTCATATGGATTAGGTGTTAAATGAGTATCAAAGAACCTGGAGATTTTCTGATTTATATACAATACCAAAAACTCAGTATTTCACAGGTTATACTTCTGTTACAAGAGCTCTAATTTCATGTGTAACAGATTAAGTGAGGGGCTATCAGTAGCAGACTAATTTGTTTTAGTATTGGAAATTGTGATTAATGACATTTCAGAACAAATTTAGACATTGTTCTACAGAATGCTGCATGTTATAAGGACAATTTTGGTTTTTTTACTGGGAATAGCAATTTGCACTTCTTTCAAGTTAGCTATTGGTGGAAAAACTTGATTTATAGTTGAACATGTTGCTATCCCTGTAAGCCTGAGATATTACCTTTCAAAGGTGAGTAATTTGTTTTCAACAAGTAGAAGAGGAATAACAATGATGCAGAAGGTTACTCATAATCTGAACCAACAATTTAACTGTAGGAAAAACTATAGTACAGAGATATCCTCTCATGCTCACTCTAACAAACTTTCAGTTAATCTCCATTATCTGGGAATGAGATTGAGGAAGGGCTTATGTGAAGTGTAAACTGACACTATTTCACACCTGCATAACCCATCTGCAGGGTAGATTCCCAGTACTTTTCATAAGTGTGAAATCCAGTTTAATATTTAGTAAATAGAATATTTTTTTATTTATACTAATGTCCTTTTTTAATCTTAAAATATATTTGTTTGCAGAAAATAATTTTTATTAATTGAAAAGTTTAAATAATTTCAGTAGACTTTCCCTGTACTATGGACTTGTTCAACTGGAGCAAAAACAGTGTAGCCAAATTAATTTACATTTTTTTTAATAGGAAATGTTTCCTGTTAAGTATGGACTACCTGAAAACACAGCAGAGCCAGGAGCACACATGCATTAGATTTGTGATATTTCCTCATTTTTTTAATGTATCATCTTGTGATTCCACCTATTTTGAGACTCATGGCTTATTTTGAAATTACAGTTGTGCAAGTCATTCTGAATATTTAAAAGAGCATTGTATGGATATTTTAAGGGCATCTAAACAAGGATGACAATAACACTTAACTGAAAAATAGAGGACTGCACTTTACAACCTTGCACCTTATTCAATATCCTTTTTGTATTGTTAATATAATTAAAATGTAGCTAATGAATAAAATTATTTTATTTTATATAAAATGCAGGAAAACATACAGTCTAGGAATATCAGACTTTAATTGCATACCATAATATTCATAGGATTACCCTTATAGCTTGATTTTTCAAAAATGCTGGAATCCTTAGCTAATTAGGAGAGTACAGAACACTTCAGAATATATTTGTGCTACAAGAAAGAAAAGGTTCCCAATACAGTAAATATTTGATGTTCCTTTTCATTCCACTTCATTATGCTATGTATAAAACCTTGACTACAATTTAATATAATGAAGGTTATTATCTGGGGCAACAATCCTTATTTCCACTGACTTAGCAGTACTTCACCTTTTCTTTGCTTTGCTTATTCTCTTTTTCTCCTTCAGTTATGTTATAGAGTACCAAATATTCACTGTCCTTCTTTTATGTGTATACAGGCCTAGTTATACAGTAACAATTGTTCAGTTTCAATAGTTGAAAGAGGACATAGTATTTTGAAATATTATCTTTTGGACACCAAATTTTTAGTCCCTTTTCTTCAAGGTTAATAAAATTTTGACAATTAACACCTTTTTGTTTCTGCAACACATAGAGGTGTTTTTTTTTCTTTAAATCAAATATTGTTAAATTTAATATTGTGAGGAATCGCCTTTCTCTTTCATGATAGTAGAGTTACTTACTAACTCTTCCTGAAAAGATGTTACTACTTTCAGAAAAAAAAAAAAGCTAGTGCAATACTCACATACACTATAGCAAGTTCTGAAAATCTGAGAGATATTAAATAAATGTAAGATATTCCACTATAGGTCACATAAAAAGCTGTAATTATCTGTAGCTAGCTGATTTTATAATTATTTTAAAATAGAATTTATGCACAGTAGATTTTATTTAACAAGTTTGGCCAAAAGTTAGAGAGGGCATTAAATGTCATACAAAATATTGTGCAAAAGAAAATGTGTGGCTAGGCCTCTTATTAACACCGTTTTACCATGAATGGTTCTATCAATGAAGAACAATTATTATTTTTTCTTATTAACAGACTACTATGGTAACACTTAGAGCATCTACCACAAAAAGAAATTTAAAGTTTACAAGTTTGATAGTAATAGAATCTCACAATCTGTCTATTAATAAATGCCTAAATGATGTTTCTTTCTTTGACCTACAGAAATTATTCTCTTTCAGTTTAGCCATGATGTCATTTAAAAGAAGGATGGCTTTGTACAACCCTTTGAGGAAGGTTTAGAATTGAAACCTTAGAAAGGGGAGATTCTCTTGACCTTTAATATTTTACTTTTCTGAGTTTCTGGGAAAATTGAAATCCTTTATTGATTCTAACCAGTTTATCCAGAACCCTGTGCAGAATGGGTTTTCCCCAGATAAATCACCAATTAAGGTATATATTTGATATTTTCCCTTCAAGGAAACTTTCACCTCACAGGCAGAGAAGTTTCTAAGCAGTTTCACTCAAAATATTATTTTTCCATTGATGAAAACTGTTAGTATTTCTCTATACAGATTTACTGTAAGCAGTTACAAAATGACAGTTTTAATTAAGGATTTTTTGGAAGTTCATGGGTTCTTTTAGGTAATAATGAGTAAATCTACTAGAAATACAATTAAAACAACTGCTTAAGGAAAAGACATAGGTACTATTAAGAATTATTAAGAAAAGCGAAAGGTTAATTCTAATGTGAGCAGTTAAACATGCATAAGTTACAGTTTAACACCAGGTGTCCCCAGATAGGGGGAGTGAGAAGGGGGTAATTCGTCAATTACCCCTGCGGCTTGAGCGGAAAGGTTTCTTCACCAACAACCCTCAGTTTTCCAACACGTTACCTTCTATTTCTTTAGGCTTATTTTTAGAAGATTTGTGTGAGTTTTGTATGACTATGGTCTATATAGTTTAATTAGGAATAGTTTTACAGGAGTTTATTCTTTCTTGATGGATAACTGTCACAGGTCACAGTTCCATCTTGGGCCTATGTTTATCAAATCATAGCTAAATGCCTCCACATCCTCCAGGCTTCCAGCATACCAGGTCTTATCAGTGTTTATGGAACTTTTGTGGGGGACAACTTGCCCCTTTATTATATCGGGGAAATGCCAGCTGGGTACTTCTGTAAATCTTGCTCTACTTTAGCTCCCGTGTCTTATCCACTACTCCACACATGATACCAAATTAATTGGTTTCTTCAGATGTAGAAGCACAGAAGATAAGGGGCTAACATGTTACAGCCTTCCCCAACATCCACTTGCTCCAGCATGAGCTCCTCCACAGGCTACAGGTGGATCTCTGCACTCCTGTGGTCCTCCATGGGCTGCAGGGGCACAGCTGCTTCACCATGGTCTTCCCCATGGGCTGCAGCTGGATCTCAGCTCCGGTACCAGGAGCATCTCCCCCCCCTCCTTCTGCATTGACCTTGGTGTCTGCATTGTTGTTCACAAGTTCTCACTCTGCTCCTCTCCGGCAACCATCTTCTTCTAACTCAACTTTTTTTTCCTTCCTTCTTAAATATGTTATCACAGAGGCGTTCCTTCAACTGCTTATTGGCCTGGCCATGGTCAGCAGCGGGCCCAGCCTGGAGCCGGCTGGCACTGGCTCTGCTGGACATGAGGAAACTTCCAGCAGCTTCTCAAAGAAGCTTTCCCCTCAGCCCCCCATGCTGCTACCAAAACCTGGCCACAAAGAAACCAACACACCTGATAAAATGCCAATTTTAATTGGGAAATTGAAAAAATCCACTGGAATTTACAATTACATTTTATATTTGCAAGAAATAGAAATAATAAGCAGTTTTAAACGAGTCTTGAAGTTACCAATTTTGTATTTTTTGCTACTTATTTTGTACAAATGTATGCGGTGACAAAGGTCAACCTACACAGTAAAATTTTTCCTGCGGTTCAAGATTGCATTCCTTCTGCATTCCTTCTGCCTGTTTGTTAAGACTTGGTAGCATCTCCACTGTTAGCACTGCAGCACATAATGGGAGTTACTGCACAGTTAGAGCTCTTCTAGTTTGGTTAAAATATTACCTATATAATAGTCACTTTTCTGTACAGTGAGAATACTATTCATAGTACAGTTGAATTTTGAATATTTTGAATTATATATTTCTGGCCTAGCAACTCAAATACCAGAGAATGAAGCTGAAATAGATATAAAAAGATGTAATGTTAATCAATGCATGTTTAGAGACTAAATATTTTCGTCTCTGACAGACAGAAATTTTGCCTTCAAAATCAAATATTCCTCCAGAAATTCCAGGATCATTAATTTGGGAAGGGCTGGCAGCCCTCAGTCTATTTCCATGATGATGCTGCAGATGTGTGAAGTGATTGAAAAACAGTGTTTCTTCACAAAATTGTACAGAATCATTTGAGTTTTTACTTATTAGCCAAAAGTGAAAATTACCAGCTATCTCAGTGCAACGTAAGTTGTGAAAAAGTAGTAAGTAGTGAATGTTTCGAAACCAAAACATGTGCAACAACATATTCACACAGTGTAAGTTTTTTTCAAAGCAATATGAAGCTTTCAGCCCATAGCATTTGTGTTCTTCCACTGATAACTCACCATACTGGTTTTGGATGATATAGAGTTAATTACCTTCACAGTGGCTATTATGGAGCTCTCTTTTGGAATTGTGCTGAGCACAGTGGTAATAACAGAGATGCTTTTATTATTGCTGAGCAGGGCTTAAGAAGAGTCAAGGCCTTTTTTCTTTTTGTACTGCCATGCTGGCAAGAAAGCTGGGGGTACATGGGAGGTTAGGAGGAGATAGGGCCAGGACAGGTGACCCCAAAGTGAACTCATCAAAATGAAATTCCACACCATATGACATCATGTTTAGTATATAAAATTATCCATGATGGAGCCCTGTTGTCCTGGAGATGCCTGCCCATGAGAAACAGTGAATTAAGCCTTTGCTTTGCTTTGCTTATGTGCATGTCTTTTGCCTCCCCTACTAAATTGTCTTTATCTCAACCCTTGCTTTTATCCTTCCAATTCTCTCCCCAGTCCTACTGGTGTGGAGGTAAACAGGCAGCTTCGTGGTACTTGTTTTCTGGCTGGAGTTAAACCATGACACCTCTCTCTGTGCCACTCTCAGGGAATATAAAACTTTAAAAAGATCAAAGAGATGTCTGTGATATCTGTGCAGAACAATTTTATGGGATTAGGAAATTAATCTTTATTTGGTCTTTAATAAGAAATATATAAAAATTATAGCAAAAATAGGCAACGTAATTTTCTAGTGATGAAATAAATGCCTTCATACTCCTAAGTGGCTTCCCTTGGACATGGTCAAGATATATACATACTAAAGGACAATAAGAGTATATGAAAGATATGCCCTGCTAATTCTGTAATTTTCATTCTATGCCAGGTTTTCCAGTTTGATGAAACATTACTCATAACAAAGCAAATGCTTCGTTAAGACCCATGCAGCCTTTTATTATTTTCAGTTTTTGTTATCACAAAATGAGCTCGAAGAAAGTTCTATGAATTAAAAATGCCAAGACTGTGAGAGTTTGTCTCCCAAAGTATGGCCCATACATCTAAAATTGTTATCTATACAATTTCTATTTTTACACATTCTTGACATTTTTCATTAGTCTGGGTTGTTTTTTTCATCTTAACCTCATTAGAAGATACAATCAAAATTTTTTTATTTCTCTGTTACATATACATCTTAACACATGCTGTAGAAGTACTGTTTGCACTTCCAGAGTTAAGAATAATCTAAGCTTTCAGTGCAAAGAATATCAAATGATCTTATTTTATTGCACAGATAAATTCTTTGGGGTTTTTTTCCTGAAAATTTCAAAATAAATTTTCATAGATGAATTTTAAAAATTGATCACAAATTACTTGGTCTTAATATATATTACTCCTTCATTCTGAGAAAGAAGCAGGTGTAAAGATTTTCCATGTCCCTTGATTGAAACTCATTAGTAGGATTCTTTGATATGGTCTGTACCTCATGTTTTATGGGATAAAAGGATTTTTCCTCTCATAGTCCCGTTCCTGAAGTTGATTCTTTCATAGGACTGATGAATACTGCAAAATATTCCAACCACCACTCTCCTCTTTCAAAGTTTGACAACTTCTATCTAGGTGATTATGATGAGATCGTTATCTGTCCCCCTTTACTTACAATTTGTTCTTAAGAAAGATGTCTGTGCCTTTCCTCTCTGGAAACAATCAGAATTTTGAAAGAGGGCACCTCATCTTAACTGAATCTTATTTAGAACAATAAAGAGTGGAACCATTTCAAAGACAGTGATGGATGAGCTTCTTTAAGTGTTTTATCTCTGATGAAGGTAGAAATGGCTATTTAACTTAAGCTTTTTTTAAAAATTTGAAAAAAACACCCTCTATTATTTTTTTCTCCTAGGGCTCCATTGAATAACCTCTCCCTGATGGTTTATTGAAGTTTGTTTTATATACTATTAAGAAGAGTGATTTCACAAGCTTGCTTAACTAGTTTGTATATTTAAACATCCTTATAGTAAGAAAGCCTTCTTGTACTTTATCATTAATTCTTGCCTTATCCAGTAGCATAGAGAGTACTGCTATGTTTATTAGAACTTTTTATTTGATACTGAAGAACTCTTATGTCTTCTAAGTCTTCTCTAACCCAAAAAATTCAGTTCTATCAACCTTTCTGCCAGTCGTATTTTACAAATAACTTGTTCTCTTAATTATTTTCCTTAGGACTGACCTCAGCTATTCTGTACCCAAAAAAGTTATTCCCAAAACTGGTTGAAACATTTTATGAGACCTTATCAATGCCAAATAAAGCAGAAGAGTGATTTATATGCATAAGTTGCATTGCCCCACAGTGAGTAAGACTCCCTAAATGTTTAACACCAGGAATTTATCCTACCAGAATTATTTCCCATTTCCAGTTTATTGGGTCTGTCTGAGAGGGAGTCCATTTTCCCATAGCAACCCTCACAGTGCTGCTTTGTATTGGTAACTAGAAGGCTACTGATAACACATCAGTGTTTTGGCTACTGCTGAGCACAGCATTGGGACTGTAACATTCCCTTCCCAGTCTCTGAGGGGGACACAAGTAGGCCAGCTGACCGAAACTGACCACAGGGATATTCCTTACCATATGACATTAGGTCAGATATAAATGTTAAGGAAAGGAGCATGTAAGGGGGACATTCATTGTGTCCAGTGGCTGGCCACTAAGAAACCAATACACCTGCTGAAGCCCTGCTTCTTGGGATGTAGCCAGATATCACTGCTAATGAAAAGTAGTGAATAAACTTGTTATTTTTTGCTTTGCTTTTGTGGAGTCAAACTTTACTTTTGCTTTAGTAAACTGCCTTATCCCAACCCATGAGTTGTTTACCATCTACTTTTCCCCCTGTCTGGCTGGAAAGGGGGAGGATAGAGTGGCTGGGTGGGCACTTGGCATCCATCTGAGGTCAGCCCTTTACATCCAGCTACTTATTTCCTGTCTTATATGTATCTGCTTTCCCCTATCTAAGAGCAATACTTTGTTCTCCTCTGACTGAATGCCGCTGTTTTGATTTTATATGATTTCTCTAGTCTATCAAGATTTCTTTGAATTCCAGTCCTCTTTTTCAATAATGTGTCGACCTGGGTGTCTGCAGTTCATCTGAACTTATCAAAGAATCACAGTGAACCCCAGAGTGGAAGGTACCCACAAGGATCATTGAGTCCATCTTTTAAGTGAATGCTCTGTACAGGGAGTGAACCTCCAAACTTGGCATTTTTAGCACCATGCTGGAGCCAACTGAGATAATTATGTTTTATTTAATCATTCAAGCTAGTGATGAAAGTGCTGAACAAGATTCAAGACAGACTTTCTAGTCAGATAATGAACCTGTACAAATTGATTTCTGAGTATGATTTTTAACTAGTTTTGTATCTATGTGCCTGCAAAAATGCTAAGTGGAACTTTTCAGTCCAAAATTAAAATATACCACATTTGTTGCCTTCCATCTTATCTATGAGACCAGTCACCCTTTTGGGAGAGGAAATTTGGATGATTTGACAAATTTATGTTGGCTGTGTCACACCACAATGTTTTTCTCTACATTTTCAAAAATTTATTGTTTAGTAATTTGTTCTACTCTTTTTGAGTACCAAAGGTAGTCAATCTGCAAACTCCTACTCATTTTAGTCTTTTAAATTAACATAATCAAACATTGAACTACCCAACATTGTTTGTCAAGGTGCTAGTATGTATTGCCAAAACCGATTTTTAAATATCTACATTAAATTGATGGAGAATAATGTATTCTATGGATATAGTTTTAACAGAAAATTACTTTCTACATCAAATCGTTCCTAGATGTATATCAGAGACTGAACGGGAAAATAGAGGATTGTCCCAAAGCTTACTCTAAGCAGTAGAAAGCCTCCCAGATGAGGCTTCAGATTTTGGATAAGGCTCTTAGTATGTGTCTGGCACTTGCATCAGTCTGGCACCTGCATCACTTTGACAGACAGATCAATTTATGAGCCTGGCTATGCAAACTAAAAAGTCTTTAAAAAGACTTTGCTTCTATACAAAATGGAAAGCAATGGCAAACTCACCATAATTTCTGCATACTCTGTGAGAAACTACATTGTGCTAGTGTTTTGTGTTTCAGTAATTAAAGATTTAATTAGAAGAATGGAATGTATTCCAGTGTTGAAAAGGAAAATGAAGAATTTAAGGAATTCAGTCTAACGAAATTCTCTGAGAATTCACTATAAAGAATATGTTCCAATAAAACCTGCAGCCAATTAAAATACCTGCAGACAACCTATACTATTCAAGTATTTTGTTTTGTTAAAAAAAAAAGATCCACACTAAGTATAAACCAATCCACGTTCCAGTTTTGTGTTTATTTATGCAATTGTAAGGTCGCCATCTGGTGGTTGTTTAAACCTAAAAAAAAAAAAAAAAAAAAAAAAAAAAAAAAAAAAAAAAGAGGTTGTTTTTTGAACAGCTGTTGCTAAACAGAACAGAACACGGTATGAGAAAAAAGATCAACATCGGAGCAATGACTATCCTAACAAGATATAGAGAATAGAGGTTACTATAATGACTTTAGCCAGGATGTTTTATGAATTGGAGTGATGAGAAGTTTGGATGCCTGTATAAGAACTCATATTCAGTAAAATTATTTTAATCAAAAAAATGCTGGCAAATATTATATTTTAGATACCACAAGCAAAGATGGGGTTTTACCTACCCAGCTTCAGCAACTGAAAAGTTAAGTCAGCTAGTTGTTTGGGATACCTCTGTTGTCTGTGAAAAAATGAAGATCCCTTTAAGTAGTAATTCATCTCCTCCTATTAAAGACATGCAAGTTAAATATAATGAAACACTCTCTGGAAGTGCTCATCTCTGTGTCTAGTTTACTAGCATAGTGACTGTACCCTTTAGACAAATAAAGTTAAGAAAAAATGGAATCTGGTTTAAGGTCAAGTACTGGAAATTCCCTGTTACCCAGGAGATCTTCTTTCTGGTGCTTATGCATCAAATAAACCAGTTGACTGTGAGCTGTTGAGGCCAGAAGAACAGTAAGAGAATAGGCATTGAACTTGTTCTGTTTCCAGACGTATTTCATGTGCAGGTATCTATGTACTATATCAAGGCATTGTGAGATTTTTATTTAATTTAGGACACCACTTCTGGTTTTGGTTTGTTTTCCCACTAAGAGAGAAGTGAGTTTGCCTTATGGAAAATGAACAACCTCTCAAAAAGTGCCTGTAACTGTGTATCCTGGCCACAAAACAGATATCACTTAACAAACTATCAAGATGCATGACAATTCTTTTTGAACCTATTGTATGCTGTAATTTTGCTTACACACATATGTATATATCTGTATAATCTGTTGTTAGAGGACATTTTTAACTGGCAAAACAATGTTTCAAAAATATGCTTCTGTAATGTTACAGCTGCTCCAGCCATTAGTAACCATAATGAAATATTATCTTCCATTAAAAATGTTGATGTAATCTGTACTTGACATATTGGTTAGCTACTGCAATAGGGTCTTAAAAGGTGCCGTGAAAATGCAGGGAGTTTGACCCTTATCCTAGTGCAGAAAAACAGAGCAAGGTTTAAGGGTGAAGATTACTGTGTGGTAACTATTACTTTATGGTATGATTGTAAAAGAAGACAATTAATTTTTTTATTATTTTTTTTTTGGTTCAGAAAAAAGAAACCAAAACTCACAAAATATAACCTATAACTTATTTTACTAAATGTATCAATCCTTACATTTTTATCCAAAATTCTTGGTATAAATGCGCACCATTATACATCAACACAGCACAACAACCATAATGTATTTGTTAACCTTCAAGAAATGCTAGACTTCTTTGGTTGAAAAAACAGTTTCTATTCCATAATGTGAGAAATTAAAATTTTATGAAATTATAAGGTGGAGCTCTGTTGCAGTGGTTGAGGAAGTGTAGTGACTCTTATCTGTGGGACCAGCCACAATGGGCACAGTTCAAGCTATACATGTGCTAGAATCATGTTTCGGAGACTTGATCAATGAGCTTATCATAGATAGCTAAACAATCTAATTTATGTTGTTGTTATTTGTTGTTGCTTGTTATATGAATTATCTAAGCATAACAAATTAAACATGGAATTTGATTTATGGTTGGGAACTTGAAAAAATGCAGAAGAGATTTAGCTGAGCATTCTATTTACATAAGCTCAGAAGAGCATACATTTGAAGTGCAAGACAACTCTAGAATTAAATACCTCCTTGATGCTGCCGAATCATATATGAAAGTTCATGTTATGAAAAATGCGTTGACAAAAGTGTTGAAATAAATTGCTTCACCTGCAAAGTAGGAAGGAAAGAATATTCACTTATCCCTAGGTGACATATAGTATCCACCTTGTATGATAGAAAACTGTTGACTGAAACTTTGGGTTTCTTCTACTGAGAAAATGGTCACTCGCAAATGCATAATGCAAAGGAAGCAAACAATCTTTCCCAAATAAAAAGAAAAAATTTGTGGCACTATGAAATGAAACAGTGCAGATCACTTATTTATTCAATTCAGCAGGTCAATCCAAAATGAACAAGACCTTCAAGTTGGAGAGAAATATGCCATGAATTTATGGCATGTCGATCATGTTTCTTTTTCCTGAAATGTTTTTGTTCAGAGAATTTTTATTATTTACATTTTTATTATAGAAATTAAACTGAGGTAGAGTTAAAAACATATTCGACTCAAAATTAAATTTTTTGGAGTCTCCAAATAAATTATGGGGATAGGCTAAAGCTCTATATGCCATATTTAGATACAGCTAATTGCAGTGACTAACTCAATAGTCGGTTTGGCGTGTCGTCTAAAAGCTTTAAGATAATTGTGTCATACTAGTCTTTTGCCTCAAGATCCTGGAGTGGGAAGAGAAAGAAAGCATCCAAGTTTTTTCAGAAAAATAAATATATAGATATTTTACTTACTGGAAATGCATAGACAGGACAATCAATACTTTATCCAAGTCAAATTTTAGAATATACAGCTGGGCAGTACTTTTCTTCTAATTTTTTTGTCGAATTTAAAATCACTCACAAAAATTCTGTGTTAAAGAGACTGAAGATATTCACATTTCAAAACTGTCAAAATATTTCTTTTATAGTCTTTTCTCTTCAGAAAGACATTATTTTTAATATCTCCTCTCAGAAAAGTAGTTAAGCAAACAGATGAAGTAAGTAGAGAATGGAATAAAATATTTCATCTCAGACTGATCAGCATGCTTCTGATTTTTTCTGTTTTCTGTTTCACAAAAAGAAATAATTAATTATTAAACAACTAAATAAATATTTAAAGTTTTTTTCATGTTGACCTGAGCAGAACTTTTTCCAAATTTTCCATTACACTACAAGTTCTTTGATTTAAGCTTTTAGAATTTCTGTCAATGTGCATACGATATGAAAATTATACTTGTGGCACTGCAAAGAATAAAATTATACAAGAAGATTTGTAGAGATATTATTTAATTTCCCTGCAAAAACAGAATGTAAAATTTGAAGAATCCTTTCACAAAAAAGCACCATGGCAAAAAAAGAAAGATGACACTGAAATTTGAAACATTCCCAGCAAAAATTTAATATGACATAATTCCTTTTTCAGTTAATTTCCTTTCCTCAAGTCTTCAGTAAGAGGATGAAGATAATGCAGTGTGTGAATCAACCTACAAGTTAAGGACAATATACTATCTAATAACAGAGGAAAAATATTTCCTCAGGACAATGTGATTTCTTTTAGACAAATATCTGAATTTTTAATGCAAATGTAAATGACAATACTAAAGAAACATAAATAATAATTATAACCTTTTTTTTTTTAGTGTGTGTGTGTGGGAGACACTGGGGAAAAGGACCTTTTCAGTTATGTCTGTAAGTGATAAAACAGACCTGAAGATAAGAGGATTTCTGCCTTCCAAGAATCCTAACTTTCCTTAATTCTGTTGCTCATAAACTCTGTTACCACAAAATCATGTTGAAGTTCTGAAATTACTCCAAAATGATAATTTTAATGGAAGTCATAGTTTAGCCAGTCCTGACAGAAGGAATATTAATTTTCCATCATGCAAATATTCCATTTTATTTTGATACAAACAAAAAAATCCATAACACTTACAGGCTTCAAGTAATACAGTCTGTTTCGTGTACATGAATTTGGTACATCAAAACATTTACATGTAAATAGTCACATATAAATATGAATTGCATATGTGAATTTCACATTCTTTGAGATTACATTTTTAAAGCATGAGTACCTAGTTTTAATCTGTGACAGATTATTATGCACACATTTATATAATATAATAAATTAATATAAATTAATATAATATAAATTAACATAATAATATAATATATTATGTATCTGTCACACATAATATATTCTTTTATATTTCTACATCTTTTAACAATAAATTTATTCAGGCCATTTAAAAATGTATGATTTTCACAGTCTTTTCTCATAGCATTAACTTAGTTTTTACCATTGGATTCATCATCATCATCATAATCATCGCTAGGCTTTACGAACAAAGATATAGGAAGGGC
>VXBA01006033.1:1970-63617 GCA_013399895.1 Serilophus lunatus
AAATAGGCGGAGTAAATGCAGATGAGTTCCAGGAACAGACTGCCCAGTCCCCACCCAGTCCCTGCCCCAAGTTCTGCCCAGCCATCTTCCCAAATGCAGGTGTGTCCCTGATTTTAGATAATCAATGTGTGATACCCAGGCCCATCTCCAGTATCTATGGACAATTAGCAAGCTGGTCCCATCTTCTCAACAGCAGGTGTGTCCTTGATTTTAGATAACAGGTGGGCAATACCCAGGCCTATCTCAGCGATTAGCAGACTGGTCTTCGGCATCCTGTTAATGATTTGCGTGGACCCCCTTTTGATTGCTGTCTGTCCTGTCTTCATTGTTTCCAAAGGTCTTTGTTCTCAGCTCAGAGGCTTTTATTGTTTCTCCTGCCCCTCTCACCTGCTGCAGGGGCCTTATGAAAAGTCTTAGGTCTTATTTTCTTCGTACAGTAAGGAGCCAATCCCTGTGAAGGAGGAAAAATAACACAAATGCATGCCTGAGAAAGATGGCTTTCTCCTGTGGGAGTATCCCCTTGAGTGAACATGCCTTTAAGTCCTGGAAAACAAGTCTTCTGAATTCATTTACCCTTACAATAGTTTACTTCTATAGAATTGGCACTTCAGATGTCAAGTAGCTCTTACCAAAAGAATTAAGATGTCTCCTAACTTCTGGGACAGACCATATATATAAAGCAGGAAGGACTGATGTAATTTTGAGTCTTGTAAACCTCCATGTAGATTTGTGTTGCTACTGACTTTTTAAGGTAGAGAAAATATTGAAGGATTTTTTTTAAAAATAAATACCTAAATTACTTTAAAAATCATTGAAATGAAATAGAACTGCCTCAAAATCAGCAAGATTCAATTTTCAAACTTGTAGTTACTAGAACATATATAACTTAACAGTGAAATGAAGGCATTTTAAAAGCATTGCCTTTTGTTGTTGCTAAGTATTATAATTTTAAGAATAGTGATGCTAAAGATGAGAGTGTAATCAAAAACTTATTTAATATAAATTTTTTCTACTCTGTTCATGAAAGCCCTTCAATATACTTGTTTTTATTTTCGAGATTATCAAAGAAATCTTGGTTTTCAGTAGTAAGCAAAAGAAACACAGGGTAAGACATAGCAGTTCCTATATTTGCTTGTATTTATCTAATGTTAAGGGGCAATTTGCAGCTACAGTTATCATTTTAAAAGGCCTCTTTTGAAGAATGTCATGCTGGGAAAACAACTAGAGAGACAAACTTCAAAAGAGCATATAAGTACACTCCCAAACACAAGACACTTCTGATGATGAGGAGACTCGGTCACAGTGCAAGGGGAAAAGCTGAATAGAAACTTTGTAAAAGGTTTTTGATTGTAGAAATATGGAATTAGAACAAGGTAAGCATGTTGTATTAGAATTTGGTTTCTTGGAACCTACTGCTTCTGTTCTTTTATAGTTCAGGGTTGTTTTTGTTGTTGTTATTGGTTTTTTTAAGCTTCTGCAATACCTTTGGTAAATACAGGAACAATCTTTTAAGGTGAACAAACGTTTACAAAGAATTTTCTGCTCTGTCTCCCCACCCTTTTCTTTTATTTGTACTTTTGTCTGGTCAGCTCAGCACAGATACCACACAATTTGGTGTAAAGAAAAATGTTTAATTTGACCATGTAATTTTTCCTTTAATGTGTATAGTTGTATTAATTTCACTGAAGCTTTAGCTTAGTATTGTCACACCTCCAGGTTTACTATCTCCTCCACTTTTAATTTAGTGCCAATGCATACAGAAAGATATATTTTAATGTATTTTCTTTTTCCACGAGAAGATATACTTTGGTATTGCTGCATACTTCTTTCTTCCTGTTGAAAAGAATTCCCTATGAAGAAACACCCACAACAAAATATGTTATTCTCTGCACCACCATCAGCTTTAGCTTATCTCCCATAGTGACTCACTCTTTCAATTTTCTCACAGCTCAAAGTCATTTCCTTCATGAAGCCTGAATTTTGCTATTGGCGAGGAGAGAAAAAGGGATGAAGAGACAGGATAAGAATTATTTCTCCCATCTTTTTGCAAAAGCATCAACAGGGCAACATTTATTGCTTTTGCTTTGTGAGAAATTTTTACATATTGAGAAAGTATAGTGGTGATTTACTTGTAGTATGTGCTTGGGGCTATACACAGATGTAATAAGCCTCCCAAAGAAGTTTAATGAAGGGATTATGAAATATGATCTGAAGTCTACACCTATCCAAACTCATTAGCATGGATTTTCCTGAATTTTTGTTACATTTTTTCAATTATTTTTATTAAGATCTTTAATAGGAAAAAAAAAATCAAGCTGCATTTTGCAAGACATTTTCTGTTAACTCAGTGTTGTAGATGTTCAACAGAAGTGTTCAGCAGCTTACATTTTCACATAAATGTAAGAATGAGAGCCTGAGGCAATCTGAATACAGGCTTTTCAAACTTCAAAGGAGTAGTGAATGATTCTTGCCCTGCTTTTGCCATCCAGAATTGGCCTAACCTTGGGGAGCAATTAAAATTAAATAGCCGCTGAACTGCAGAAAGTGAAGATCGGCAGCTCTGGGCCTGAGCAGACTTTTATGAAGTCTCCTGACTAATTCATATTTTGGTGTCAGTAAAGCAAGGAAAAGAGTCAGAGTGAGAACCATTTATATGTAAAGAGAGCAAAGGGCAGCTGCATTAACCTTGAACATAAAGATCCAGATCTTTGTTTCAAATCAGCTGTTTTTCAGGTTCTGCTTGCCACATTTGCACAATAAACTCTCTGTAAAAACCATTAACTACTAAAGATCTGAGCATCTCTTCCTCAGTCCTAATATATCCTTTTGTAAATATCTATCAGGGCAATTAAACACATAGACAAAGCAACGTGTATAAGATCTGTGTGTGTGCTGAATGGTGAAACCTTTACTTCAAAAATGGGATATTAATTTTTTTTAATAGTGATTTTATTTATCTTGTTTCATAACACTCAGAAATAGTTTGAGAAGGATATTGCTGAAAATCATATTTAAAGATATAAACAGGACTACTAAATTGATATATATATATCTTAAAAAGTGTTTCCTGACACAGTATTGTATTTTAAAGTTAAAGGATATATGGATATGTCACAAACTTATAAAATACTAACAAGATATTTTGCTGAGATTGCATCTTGAGATTGTCCAGGAACAAATAACAGAACAGAATTTTCAGTAAAAGTTCAGAACACATGAATAACTTGTGTAGTATTCCGGGTCATATTTTGAATGTTTGACTTATGTATTATTTTGCAAAAGGAAGTAGAAAACAGAGGACTTGCCTGTACAAGCAGAGGAAGTTTTCAAGTATATTCTTTTTAAAGTCTCAGATATACATAATCTGTTAGGATTAGAGTTTTCCAGCCATTTATTTCCTTATGGGGCCAGAAGAATACATTTTATCTGTTGTGCTAATAACAGAGCTACAAAATTACATTACTTCATTGTGGGAAATGCAAATTCATGATAACCTGTGTTTCCAATCTACATCAACTCTTCATAATTGCTCAATTAACATATATCAACCCTACATAGCTGGTGTTTAATAATCATTAAAAGTACCATTTCTTTATTCTATCCATGCTAAATGTTCTCACATAAATTACCATTTTGCTGAGTGCAGACCCCTAATGTTGAATAGTGTATTTGTAAAAATTGTTGTGATACATTTCCATTTTCCTCAAATATTTGAAGCATAATACAGACATGTACAGATTCTCCTTTGCTTCACAAAAGGTGCTCTGTATTTTTCTTTATTGTTGGTTTGCCCCTCTCTCCTGAGCACACAGACCAATAGCTCTGTAACATAGTATTGCCATTGCTAGCAGCACATCGTTAGCTTTGTACGAGGTCTCTGGATAGAAGCTGCTAAAGCTTGCCCTAGCTGATATTTTTTGACCTGTTTGTACCTTTATTTTACTTAGGTTAGCTGTAGTTGCATTTTTCTAATCGAACAAGAGTCTATGGTGGTTGGTTTTTTGTTGTTTTTTGGTTGTTTTTTTTAATTTTCATCATCTTTCTATGGTTTACACATCTAATACTTTGACATAAAGCAGAAAAAAGCAACAGCAGAGGGCTTGAAAAGTGGTAATGCAGGATGTGTTGTGGAGGACTGCAGACATTGGTTGATAAGGGATAGGGAATGGGCCTGGCACTGGAACTACAGCCTTAAACAACTCTCACACACAATAGGCTAAAGAAATGTAGATCTGCTTTCAGCGGCAACAGAAAACAAAGAAACACTATCTACAAATTGTGAAAGGCACCATATATAAGAAATTTGGATGTAAGTTAGAGTTGCAGAACAATGGGGGAAAAAAAAGTATAAAAACATGTTATCAAACATAGAAATGACCCCAGGTAGACTGTAAAGTGACGAAGAAGCCATCAACACATACATCATACTCCTCACAGCCTCAGGTCTTCAGGTGCTGAATAATCATCATAAGGCCAGAATGAAGACACAAACCTTAGGACCTAGAGAAATGGGAGAAGCATAACAGCAAAGTGGGTAGACAAGAAATTATTATTATAATGATTTTAACTACTACACTAGTAGTAGTAGTTTCAGTAGTACTGAAACTTTTTCCACATGTACGTATTCTTTCTCTTTTCTTAGATGTGCATTATTAATGATTTTTGGATTAGACTGGTTAGACTTCAGTTGGAATAACAGTAGATATTTGATTTACATATAAAGGCATTTCATCTTTCCTCATAAACAAGATTTTTAGCATAACATACTGCACATTCACACTTCCAAAAGTGTACTTGAAGACTATATTTCTTGTTATCTAAGACAGTAGAATTCCTCAAGAGAGACTGGAGAAGGTTACTTTGCTGCTGTTGCCATCTACCCTTAAGCATTCTTTCTGGAGATAGAAATATACTTAATTCTGTTTGCTTGTGAGTTATGTCAAATTTTAATGTGATGGTTTTCATTATTTTATGTTGATTATACTTCTTATGGAAACATTTTCATATATTGTGGTTTCTGTTTAACAGCAATATTAATAACACATCCATGTCCATAAACTGGTAATGAGTATCTTAATTTTTTAGGATTTGCCCCCCCCCCTTTTTTTTTTCCTTTGGATGAGGACAGAGATTCTGCATCCATGCTCAAAGGCAGTTATTCAGTTTGCTTTGGAAATGTTTACATGAAAAGAGTCTGCTGCTGTTGCTATTTGGGCAAAGCTATGTCACAGAGACCTTTAAGGAAACACTATACATGCCATCACAAGCACTTCTGGTGCATCTTTCTTTTCTCCTCAAATTGTGCAATCATGACTAAAATCATTAACTTTCTTGATGTATCTGCATTAGTTTTCAAATCTTTCTGTTGTAACTAAGTCAGCCATGGATACATCTGAATGTCTGGTTTTTTTTTCCTTAGAGAATATGGTTGGAATTTATAGTACAGACCCTGTGTACCACACATTAATTCACAGTGCATTTATTTCCAAAAGCCTGCAATTGTCACCATGCCCAAAGGACCTCCTTTATTCACATATGTGACATACCAAAGACATTTGAAAGCAGGAGTGAAAACTGGACCTACTAAAATGAATGCATGCTATCCGATTTAGAAAGGCTATGCCGTAAATAATACATTGTAATAGCAACTACCCTGCCAATACTGTTGAGTCTCTTAGTCTAAAATGTTTTTTCTTACTGTAGCAATATGTCAGCTGCTTACAAAAGCACTTAAAAATCACTAATAAAGCTAAATATCTTTAAACTTGCCATTTACCTTATACTGGTATTTTGCACAAGATCTGAAAGAACGATTCTTCTTAGTGATCCAGTTTATTGCATTGCATAATTCAAAATCTGTCACGACTTGTACAGTTCAAGTGTGAATTTAAAAAAAAATAAATTCTTCAATTCCTTAAAGTTGCAGATTTAAATAGAATTTGCAGGAAGAGTTGTAGATAAACCAACATGATATGGAAATCAAAGGGTTGGAAATCAAAAAGTTGTTACAAATTTTTGTGTGTTGCTATCACGTATACATTGGTCAATGATGAAAAACCACAAAAATAAAAAAAAAAATAAAATTGTGCTGAACTCTTAAATTAGCTCTGTATTTAAGAGAAGTTAATTGTGGCTGTTATAGGACATATTCAACTGCAAATATTATTCAACTAGCAAAAATATCTAAACAGAATTTCAGCTACTTGGTTTAAAATAGGGTAAAAGAGGTCCTGAGAGAGTGTATCTCTGTGTCTAAATCTATATGTTTATAAAATAACAAATTACAACTATGGCTAAATTAGCTAAAACTAATCAAATATTATTGACCTAATTATTTTTAAATTAGTAACAGCCCCATCAAGAGCTATTTTCTAAATATATAACAAACATATGACAAAGAGGTATGTATCTTTTAGTTAGGAAGTTCATGGATTTTTGTTTATGAAAAATTCACAGTGTAGAGTGCTAAATCATTCTTCATAAAAACAGAGGATTATATAATGTAAAACATGAGTCCTATTCAAGGATATGTACAAAAATGTTGGTGGACCATTTTCAACTGTTGAAAAAACATATGTGGATGAAAGTTGTGGATCAAATATATGAGATAAATATATATATAATACATATAGTTATATATATAACATAATATTATATAATAAATACCATATCATTGTATCATGTTATATCATATATATAATGGCTACATCTCTACATAATCTCAAATAGCTTTCAAAATAAATGACAAAAAAATGTAACTAGAGGGTTGGAGCTTTCTAGCACGCATGTCATAAAGTGGAAGATAAAATGTGGTGCATTAAAACACAATGGTAATTTAAAACACAATGATATTACATTTTGGATTAAGAACACAACATTTCTTGTATACAAGATTCACAATACCATATATACTTCAAAATCTTATCTGAACATCATTTGGTTTACAAGTGACTAATAACTCTCAACTGTGGTGGTTTAAGCCACTTTTTATCGTTCAGGGGCAGGTTCAATAAAGGTGATGGAAAACTGAACAAAATTAGCAGCAAGTGAACACTTTATTAGAGGGGATTTAAATTAGGGAAGGCGGGATACCCCAAAGGGACCCCAAAATTACACAGAGAAAGGAAAAAAACCACAAAAGGGAAAAAAGGACAAAAACAGAAAGGGGACTGCTCTTTTCAGCTGGATGGCTCACTGAGAAAACCAGGGGGAGGGGTAGAGAAACCTCCCTTTCACTCCCTGTTTGCTGGAATCACTCCCTGGCCCTTCAAGCTCTCTGAAAAACACAAAAAGAAGTGAGAACGACTCCCTCCCACCACCTCCCCGAAGAGGTTACTTGCTTGCAAGCTGGAAATGGCTCTCGCGCTGAGAGAAATGGGTGAAATCGCGTCGCGAAGCCTGCGACTGAGGAGGAGAGCAGCTGTGGTCCTTGCCCTTGGGTCGAGAGCCGAAGAGAGAGCAGGGCGGGCTGTTTGTCTTCGGCTTTTAACCATTCTTGTTCTCGGGTGGATCTCATTGCCCTCTTCCTGGCCAAGCTCTCTCTCCATTGGTCCAGCAGGGCCGGGCCTCACCTTGGTTCCGGTGTTTTCCCGTCGAGAGAACCACGCGGGTCGGGTCCCACGTGCCATCTTTGTTTTCGTGGCTGCGGCACCACGGGGAACCCCCCGGCGCCAGTTCCGCCTCTATCACTAGTACGGTGCCAGCGTCGGCCCCCCTGTCGCTGTTCAAAAGCGGTGGCCGTGCTCAGGTTCCCGGCTGGCGCCAGCCCAGGGCCGCCACGCCTGTGCCAGGGACCTGTGGGGATGACCGTGCATCCCGTACACCGCCTTGGGGCTTCCCCCGGGCCGTGCAGGGGCTCCCCAAAGGCCGCGCCCCCAGGCCGCTGCCCACCCTTGGAGGCCACCATGCCCCGCATGGGGAGGGACGGTCCCGGGCCGCACACCGCGCAGGGAGGGGGCACAGCAGGCAGGAACAGAGGCCATCCCCGCCCCGGGGGGTCCCCGCCGCTGTCCCTGCTCCGGCCCCGGCCCGGCCCGCGACCCCAATGAACGGCAGGAGCAAGGACCGTCCCGGCTCCAGCCCGTCCCGGTCCCAGCTCAGCCCGGGAACCAGCGGTGCACAGGGAGAGGAGCCCCCTCCCCCACCTCCCCGAGTCCCAGGGAGAGCGGCTCAAGCAAGGGCCCCCTCCCCCACCTCCCCGAGTCCCGGGGATGATGAGCCGCCACCCTGTCTGGAAGAGGGCTGCCCCGATCTCATCTTCCCCCACCAAAGTTTTAAGGGAAACTGAATTTTACGAACAAGTAAGTGAAGTTTTCTTACACTCTTCCCCCTCCCCCCGAAAGCCCTTTTTGACCACCCTCAGCGATCGCAGCACACCCCCCCCCCCAAACCAGTACGTCAACCTATTAAAATTTGCTAATTTTTGTCTTGTATATATTTAATATTTTACCAGCATACTAATTTTTATTTAATAGATTCAGATGAGTACAGAGATACTCTTAACACAACCTAAATTTTATACACACTAAATCAACCTTATTGCATACCAGATGAAGACAATTAATCAATATAAATGAAAAATAACAAATCTTGATAATGTCTTTCTTACCAGTCCTAGAATTTTATAGCTATTATTTACTGATAAAACACATTGTAATAAAGTCACTAACAAAAATAAAATTAGTGGGGGATCTCCAGATATTTCTCTTTAGGGTGAGAATATTGTTTATCAATTCCATAAGTAATATTTGTAAGGAAGATGTTAATTATTTTATTAAGGAAAAGGAATAGATACATTTTCTATTCTATACAGAATGGCATCTTCATTGTTCCCAGGGAAAGCCTCTCAGACTCAAAACTAATGATTTTTGGAGATTTGTTTAAAAATCAGGTAAGCTCTACTGATACTGTTTTAACCAGCATCACCCAAAACGTGTTCTCTGTCTGACCTTCCTAAAATTAATTCACCCTAGAAAGGAAAGCATATTTGCTTTAATGGCTCATAAACAGCTGCATTAATGTTAGCAGAGCTTGTAATGTATAACCCAGTCTCTGCATTACTTGGGATTTTTCTATTGATACAAACTGATGCACGGAAACACACAGGCCACATAAAAAAAAAAACCACAGGCATGTTTATTTTCTGTCGACAGGGTGTGGTACCATTCAGACCAAATCACCCGCTGCCCGATCACATGACTAACTCAGGTTTATATCCCCTTCTGAGTGACAGGCATCACACAGCTCTGATTGGCCCCATTGCTCCGAGCCCACCCTCTTCTCCGCCCCATCCCTTCGAGGGCTGGGCTGTCGCTGCCATCATCCCCTTGCAGAGAGGCGCATCTTCTTCTAGGAGACCTTGAGATGTTATTCCAGGCTGTTGTGATGTCTGTTTTTTTGCCATCTCTGTCCCCCTTATCTGTTGTTCGTGTCTAACATTTACAGAACTTGCTCCATGCTAGCCCTGTGTCCCATCAGGGCCCTGACTTCCCTTTCTAACTCCCTTCTGACCCCAGGTAAAATGTTTTTTTAAAAGTAAAAAAAAGGTGCAACACAGCATGCAAACAAGCTTTAAGATGGATGGGCTATATTACTTCTAATCCTTTTTCTATATTTGTTACTAAATATGACTTTAACCAGGAGAAGTGAGAACCTAAAAGCAGGACTTCAGCTGTGATCTCATGTATATCCCTTAGGACAAACTTAAATATTTGATCAAAATTGAAAATATTGGGGGGAAAGAGTCCATAAAAATACTAGAAACTATTTAATAAACATTTGATAATTCTGTGCAACAATGTTGCACAGTGCTTAAAGTATCATTAGATTTTTATATTGTCCATCATTTATATCTCAGTAGCCTGACTTTCACTTTCAGCTCTGTAACCTTATCCACAAGCTGTGGCACTGCATTTTCCACATCCACTGTAGCAGCGTATTTCCCTTGTTCTCGTGGCCTTGCACCTTCAAACAATTATTGTTATTATTGTGAGCTCTCCTGGGAAATGTCAGTCACCGGCTTCAGATTACCCTTCCTTTCCTCACTTTCCTACTCCACAAACATTTGACTTACTTTAGGGAACTAAATAATGGGTATGCACACACCTTCGTAAGCCGCTAACATCTCTTCCTGACAAGGATATTCTTTAACCACTAAGAACAATACTATAAGTAGGTATAGCCCATATAGAGATTGAGAAGGTCCTTGTGTAAAGTTTATAATTGCTGTGGGAAAAGTATGAAGGGGAATCCTGTGCTTTTCTAGAGTGGACACCAGGACATCAGGATGCTCACCTCTGGACCTCTATCACTTCTTTTCCATGCTGGTTCCTGGGAAGAGGATTTTCTTTTCCCATTTGCCTTGCCTCATTTTGTTTTTATTTTTCTCCTGAAGTTTCTTTTGCCATTTAAATTAATCTATGTCATAAGCTATTGATCCTCCCAAAAAATCTTTGTGAACTTGCCTCAGCGTGTTTTGTGCGGTACATATTAATATATTAATTCTGTAGAAATTTATTCACTTCTACTCCACATAACTTGTTTTCTAAAAACTTTTTAAACTTTATCCACAATTACTACAAATGTTTCCTACTAGCCAAAACCTAGTTGTTTCTAAATATCTCTCACTATGTGAATTCCACCTTCACTTAGACTGATAGGAACACGTTAGTTTGTCTATGTCTATGTACATATTGTGTAAGCTGTAACTGCTACAAGTTTTAATATAGTTTTAACAGTATACTTCTAGAAGGACTGTGCTTTAACAATCAAGCCAGTTTATTCCTGTAAGTCTTATTTCTTATGGAAATGGATAATATACCTAAGGCACTCTGTTGTAATCCATTATCTACAAAACCTGAAGAAATTTTTAGTTAGACTATAATTCAACTGTGCAAAATGGTTCTATGCCCTGAAAGCATGTCACATTGAAAGAAATCAAGCAGAGTTTTGCTGGCACGAATACTTCATGTTAAATACGAGGCTGTCTGTAAAACAAGTGTAACATATTCAGTACTACTATGGGCACATATCTAGACTTAAGATTATAGAGCCACTGGAGACACTGTAGTAATGTGAGTGGATACAGGTCAGTTTTAATGCATAAAGGTACAGCCGAATGAAAAATACATATGTAACACAAGATTCCGTTCTGAGGGAGCATAAAGGAAAATAAACCCCACAAAATATAGCCAAGAGATGCTGTCAGAAGATTAGGTTATTTCCAACTTTTGTCCCTTCATTTAAGAATATTGCCACTGGAGGGTTTCCAGTTCTGTCACTTCCATTTCTCATTAAAATAATTGGCACTGAAACCTTTGACTAGAATTTTAATACTATAATTTGAAAATGATTCTTGCAAACTGTACTGTTTTAACATTCTAAATATACTCTTACTAGGTTCACTGATCTTTCTTGTTCACTTGCATTTTTCAGTTTTTCAGTTAAGAGAGCAATCTGAAAAATTATCAGTCTCCTACATCTCAGAACTAAATACAGACAAAACTTTGTATGTTTTATTTTAAACAGATACTTGACAACCTTTATTTTCTTTCATATAAAGTTTGCACAAAGGGCTAACATTTTTGTTATTAATGAGGAGCACCAATTTAGAGAAAAAAGGATAATTGACTGTCAAAAGTAGATAGAAAATTTTTGTAGTCCTGATTGCTTGATTGCTCTTTGTGCGTGCTAGGGCAGCTGTTCCAAATGCACACAATCCTTTTTTATATTCTACAGGTCTCCAACCCTAAAAAAAAAAAATGAAGGAAAGCAATCATATGCTCTTGGTTTCTATTACAGAATATACAACTTCAGTTAGAACTAATGCAAATTTTTTATTAATTTAGCATCTCAATGGTTAGCTAATAGTGGTTTCCACTAAGAGAAACAGAAATAAATTTTATGATTCAGATGTATGTTTTAAATAAAATCTTGATATGTATGTTTCCTTTAAAATAAAATGAGCAGTTTCAAAGTTTTCCATTTCAAACAGGTACCTGACCACTCCCTCTCTTTTATTAATTTTTTTTTCAGTGCAATGTAGAAGGGAGGGCTAAGTGTGTGCTGGAGGACAGCATTTCAAGCTTTAGAAACCTGAGAAAGAGAAATTGCGGTTGTGAATAACAAAACAAGTCAGGAGCTCGAATAATATACAGAGTTTTCAAACAGAAAAAAATCAAAGTTCTTCCCCTATCCAGTTCAATAAGGGTATATACCTGACTGTAACAATTTATAGACATCCTATGGCACATCTTATTGCTCTTGTTTTGTCAATAAATTCTATAATGAACTTGAAGGACCTTTTTTACTATAGTTTTCTCAAAAGAATGTTGTACCTCAAGAAACATCTGTTTCAGCAGAGTTTTCAGGCAGGGGGAGATGGGGCTAAGGTTAATAAAGATTCAGTTAGATTTATTTACTTGCATTCATGGTTTCTTCCTATTGATGATTTTTATGATATTTACTTACTTTATGGTTTTATTCATGTGTTCCTGAGACTTTGTAAATAATGTCTGCATTTGCAAGTAATGTTCAAAGACACCTGCTGAGCCACTTGTCTCACCTTTCCTCAGGCTAGTCCATGCTTCATATCTTGTGTGATGGCATCTGTTAAGGGTTATCAAAAGTGTCACTTGTCTCCAGAAGCTCTGAGTCCAGAAATTCTTTCTCTTTGGCTGCTGGAACCTATCCAGGATACCTATGGCCTCTATCCCAGGCTGATGGAAATGGATACTGCTTTTCTGCTTGCGTGTTCAATCAGTAACAAAGCTGAGCACATATCCCAGAGACACACATGTGGAAACACATACACAGAGACATACAAAGGATACTTGCTCGGTTGCCTACACGGGCTGCCACAGAGGAGGTACTACCTTAAATAACATAAAACATTATCACAGAGACACAAGTTCCCATATCCTCTTCAGATGGGAGAGATTGAAGCTCAATATCAACGGCACACAACTGACATGGTTCATGCACACATGAATTATCAAATATCCCTTGAGTACCAGCATAAGTCCTCTGTCACTTCAGCACTCCTGACCAGATCTCGTGCTCTCTCATCTAAACTCATACATCCCCTATATACCAGCCTGAGCCCTGTCCCCACCTGATACCAGGCCCAGGCTCTCCTGGCTCCCGACCACTACTGGTTGAGGTTTGCTAGCAAATATACAAGCACACCCTGCGCACACCCAGTTTGCGGAAGGTGCAATTAGTTGTCCCCTGCAACAGCTGGCAGCAGGCACACAGGCTGTGGCTCAGGTCCCTCTTCAACTAGCTGGATCCCCTGAGTACTGGCCTTACCTCACTCACACTGGTCTCTCCCACTTGCTGGTGTTTGGGACATAAACATTTCCTGTCTCAGTGTCTGGCATCCTAGATCACACACTCACTCCAGTAGCTGATGTTGAGACCACACTTGCTCCAGTAGCTGACACCAGAGGGCAGGGACTTCCATACTCTTGGCCTTGACTTCAGCTGCTGGCCCCAAATCCACTCACACTGTTCCTCTCAGTATCTAGCACTTGGTCCCAGCAGCACCCCTCCACACACAAATGGGACAGAGGTTGAAATTACACAGATAGTTAAGAGAAGACAGGACAGATTAAGATCAGTCACTCAAGGGCTCAGTCCAACAGTGTGCTAGCTAGGTCTGTTCTACATGTGAACAGCTCCTTTAATACCCTTCCCTGTCTGTGCCTCTATTGCTCCTTCCCTATACCCTTCCACTGCACATTTTCTCATCAGTTTACACAGCCCAAATCATCCTATATTTGTGACTCTCAGTTTACATCCCCATCACTTGCTAAGTCCAGGTTGGCCTTCTTTGAAGGTATACCTGTAGTTTCTTGACAGCCCTTCAGTTACTGTCATTGACTTTACTGGTTTCTTGTCATCTTCTCCATTTTTGTTTTTCTGTCAGATGTGCATTTCTGGAATTTTTTTTAGTTGTCTTCCTCATAATGTTACCATCCCATTTCAACAAGGTCCTCACCAGGTAACCTTACTGAAATAAACAATATCACAGTCCACATCTACTTACGGAATACACTGTTTCCACTGTTACTGTATCAAATTACATTTAACTGCTTTCTTATTTATCATGAGTTAAAGCTATGTAGTTTTTAAGAAATCCATTACTGTCTGAAGATCCAAGATGCGATTCTTAGCAACCAGTGAATCACTGGGGGGAGAATAACTTGCAAGGTAGCTCTCCATTTTATGAAGCATCTGCTATCTTAGTAAGTATATAGTGTCTTTTTGTTTATACTGAATTGGTGTTGTATATTTTTGTTACTGGGGAGATGCAAGCACTCAGTCAGCAGTTCAAATAGCAAAACTGTGCTATCACCTAAAAGCTGAAGGCCAAGCTGTATTTGAGGGTTTATTGAAACAAACCAGCATTTTGGCACCAAGACATAGGTGACTAAGTTTATCTAAAAATGTAAAAATAGTGTTCCTCTTAGATAAACAGACCTACTCAACTTAAAAATTGACGTGCTTCTAACGTTTTGGTATTATTATTTCATAAATAAGTTGTCTAGTCAATAGACTTAATCTGTCCAGTGGAGAGAAAGCCCTAAAGGGGACAAGAAAGCTGGCAAAGAACCTTTTTCAGAGGCATAAAGTGATAGTATAAGGGTTAATGTCTTCAAGCTTATTAAAGGTAGATTTAGCTGAGATATTAAGAAAAAAAAATTCATGATGAGGCATTGGAACAGGTTACCTAGAGAAGCTGTAGATGCCCCATTCCTGGAAGTGTTCAAGGCCAGACTGGATGGTGATTTGAGCAACCTGTTTTAGTGGAAGCTGTCCCTGTTAATGATAGGGAATTGGAACTAGATGATCTTTAAGGTTCCTTCAAATCCAAATCATTCTTTCACCTTGGAGAAGATAAAAATAAAGCATATCATTACACTTCTTTGGATTTCTGTAGAAATTTTCAGGTCCACAGAATATTGCAGCCTACATACAGAAGACAAACATAATAAAACTATCATGTGCATGTAACATAGAGTCATTGCTGATTTTATCTTGCTTATTTTTCATAGAATGTGTTTATCCTCAAATGTGGAAAATACTTAGAGGTATAGTGGAGAGAACCAAAAATATTCCAAGAGCAGTAACTACTGGGTCTCAACAGATTGGATTCATAATGACACTGGACAAAAGTAAAATTATTGAAGTGTTGCAATATTATTTAAAGAAATGCACCAAAATTGAGCAGAGAAAAAAAGCTACAAGCAACTTTCTGTGAAGGATCAAAATCAAAGCTGATGTAAACAGTAAAATTCCCACTCTTTGTAAATGGGCAGATCAGAATTTATTCTGAAAGTAAACCTTGTACATGAATACAGCCTTCTCTTTGCTAAGTATCTAAAGGAAGACTCTCAAATATTAATACTGTTTCCTGCATAGATAATCACATAGATGACTAGTTTGATTGTGAAGAAGCAGTGATTTCAGCTGCTTTGAATTTATAGAAAAGTTGCCCTAAATGAACAAAGTACATTCAACTGCTAAAAGGGGTATAATTTTTAAGGGATAATTTTAATATTAAGAGGAAAACTTTTTTCATAATGCACAAGAGTGGCACAAGGTGGGTCATTAATGACAAACTACAGTGAAAACATTAAGTATTTATCTGCATTTCTATCAGTGGCTTAAAATTAATCTCTGTATGAAACACGAAATATAGTTTTTCTTAATCAAAGACATTATAGACAGATCAGTGTACTATGCAACCTGCATTTATGATCACCATTTAATAGCAGTACACAAAACACTGAACAGTTGTAGTAACCTTTAAATCTACATTACTTATATTTGTGGGAAGAGGGACACAATCATAATTAAATCTCTAAGTACACCTTTCCTTTTCTTAGGGAGTTCACATTGTCCTCAGGAATGTTGTGGTCTCTATCAATGCAATAAAAAAATGCCACAAGGACCAAAGCTTGACGACCCATCAATGTGTGCTTGCAGTCCAGAAAGCCAACTGTATCCTGGCCTGCATCAAAAGAAGTGTGACCAGCAGATTGAGGGAGGTGATTCTCCCCTTCTACCCCGCTCTTGAGTAAGTCCACCTGGAGTACTGCATTTACCTCTGAGGCATGCAACATGAGAAGGGTGTAGACCTGCTTGAAAGACTCCAGAAGAGGACCGCAAAGATGATCAGAGGGATGGAACATTTCTATGAATACAGCTTAAGGGAGTTCATATTCTTCAGCCTAGAGAAGAGAAAGCTCTGGGAGAGCTTTCTCCCAGAAAAGCTCTCCTTGTGTTCCTTTAGTACTTAAAGAGGCCCTACAAGAAGGCAGGAGAGGGACTTTTTACAAAGGCATGTATTGATAGGACAAAGGGAAATGGCTTCAAACTGAGAGTAGGTTTGGATGAGATATTAGGAAGAAATTTTTTGCTGTGGGGTTGTTGAGGCACTGGACCAGGTTTCCCAGAGAAGGTGTATATGCCCCATCTGCAGATGTGTTTAAGCCCAGGTTAGATGGAACTTTTGGTCTAGTGAAATGTGTCCCTGCCTGTGGTGGGGAGTTGGAAAGAGATAATCTTTAAGGTTCCTTACAACTTGAAGCACTCTGTGATTCTATAGATCGTGTGACTTAAGACTTTTGTTTTTCAGTGTAATCACATAGAAAAGAGTTATGACAGCTTAGAGAACTATGTAGCACTGACTTGGAGTGGCCAAGCTATTTTTTCAATCTGTTTGACGCTATATTGATTCAAGTTGCTAACATCAAAAACTTGCCTACACAAAGTGTCAGGAAAAAACAAAGCCTATGCATCTTTCAGTTCCTTTTGAGATACCAATATCCAGCTGAGTACAGTACATTTAGGTGAGCTCTAAGTTATGCATGTTATGGAATGTAGACTACAGGAGGAAAAGCCTGAGAGACAGTAGGATGTATAAAAAAGAAAAAGAAGAAACTTGACACTCACATTATTTTTTACAGGAAGAAAGTAGCCAAGACTTTTAGTTACTGTTTCCAGTTCATTGTAAATAAATTCATTTAAAAGTAATGGCTTTGTTTTTAAAGTATACTATACTTACATCTCTGTTGTCGAGGAAAACTCATTGGGTCTCTGAAGGTTTGTGCAGAAATGTTTAAAAAAATATCATTATGAATTTGTATAAATAATGTTTATTTCATGTTCATGGTTGAAAGACCTTTTGGTAAATTAAGGAAAAACAGTATTTTTATGTTCTTTTTTCAAGATTCATGCTATTTGAGGATTTTTATTTTATTCAATATAAATGATTCTTTTTCATTTTCTTCCCTTTCGGTTTCTAGTTTAACACTATAATATTGTAAAAAAGTAGGTGCAAGTCTTGCAAAGGGACTTTCAAAATAAAATAAAAGGCACACATTGATCTTAGATATCATAAAAAGAATTAAATACCAAATCAAATATTAACTCAGTATATATTAATCAAATATACTCAGATTATCTGGCTAGGGATGTGAAGAGACAGTTTTTGGAACTTGTTTCAAAATAGGATGATGATTTTTTTTTCCCTAGTACTGAAAAAAAAGATTTATTACACTGAGACTGGCTGAAATGTAAAGATGACTGTGCCTTGCCTTCAAATCTATGAGTGTCCAGCAGTAGGTACCATAAGAAATAAAGAGTATAGGAGTTTTTCTTACGTAGTTACTTTTTCCTGATTTCAGCAGATTAGAGGGAAATCAAGCATAAATTTAATTCTGGATACTCACAAATGGGGACTTTAAACCATCAGAGGACCACTTCTTTCTAAGAAGCACCAATGTTCCTTACTGAAGCTGTCTTAATAGCTCTTACAAAAATGTCCATATTGCAAATGACAATTTATTAGAAATAGCACAAAAGAGTATTTTATCATTCTCTAATAACTCATTTTTGAAAACAGAAAACAATTTTATTCTATGATATACTTCCCCAATTTGAAAAAAAAAATCATACTGGAAAGAAATTTCAAATACCTATTTTCTTTTGCTTTGTAAAGGTAAATGCCAACTATTTTGTCTCTCTGAACCTCTGAAGATTTTTTTAATATTTCCTCCTGTAGCACACTTAAACAGAGCTGTTTTGATTAAACAGCTCCCAAGATAATTTCAATTATAATTTAGCAGACTTGGGAATAGTTTAATCTGAAGTGCACATTGCTATTATACAGGGTACATAAAATATCTGTATTTTATAATGTGAGTTTCTATGAGGTCTCTATATAAAATGAGTATAACACCAATTGCCCCTGACATCGCTGAATTATAAATAATAAACTGAAAGATAAATTGTTTTTTTGTTATGGAACAGCTGTATGAATATTTCAGTAATCTATTTCAGTGCTCTAGTTGACTCTAGAAGAGACAATATATTTGAAATTGTAATACATTTAACTCTGCATGGGTATCTTTAGATTAGATTATCAATAAAAGTAGACACAAACCAAATTTCTACTGTGAAAATTCTATAAAAGTCTATAAATTCTGTAAAGTTGTTATAATATTCTTGTTTAATTCATACCATAAAATCATAAAAATAGCTTTACAACAATTGAAGTATTAAACACTGATGGTGAGGAGGCTGCTATGACTAAGTAGTAACTTAATACAAGGAGAAGCCGTACACAACCTTCTGTATTGCTTACACTAATTAAAAATATTTCCTAGGAGGAAAAAAAAATAAAATGGGTCAAAAAATCAATAGTATTCTGTAATAATTATAATATTCTGACAAAGACTAGAATGAAAAAGATGAAGTGATGCTTTCTCTGAATTAAATTATTACTTTTTGTGAGTCTGTCTATCTATCTATCTATCTATCTATCTATCTATCTATCTATCTATCTATCTGTCTGTCTGTCTGTCTGTCTGTCTGTCTGTCTGTCTGTCTGTCTATCTATCTATCTATCTATCTATCATCTATCTATCTCTCTATCTTTAATCTCCATTACTGCTTTGGAAAATTTGAGCAAATTTGCCATACTTTTCTCATGACTACTTTCATGGCTGCTTAAGCTAAACTGGTGGTACATTTCTGCCAGATATAGATTGCTCTTATAATGTAAGTACCACAAAATTATATTTCTCTTTTGCCTGTTCAGTTGGTTTTAATACAAGAATAAAAAAGCAGGAGGCTGAACATCAATCAGTAGGGGATGTGAAGTTAAAATGAGAAAAAAAATATAAAGAGGTTTCTAAGAACCAGAAAGCAATATATAAAATTCTTAGATACTAAAAAGAAAATCTCTAATAAATCCTTTATGATTTTTATCTAGCAGTACATAAAACTTTGACTGAACTTACAAGACTAAGACAACAGAAGAAAGAAACTTTCAAGCACACCCAGCAGAGGAATCATTTAGACAGTAAGATAGCAGTGAAAAAAGGTAATATAAACTATATTTTTGTATCTAGAACCAGCAAATGAATAAGTGATTAAATTTGTCTATTAGTCTTTATGGAAAATTTTATGTTCTGCATTGCCCAAGTTAGAGTTGAATAACTTCTGTAAATTATATGTACACTTGACTTCACTCATTGACAGAAGAACATTGTGCCCTGGAATATTTCCTGGTGCAAACTGTGAACAGAAAAAGCTACATCTAGAAAAAAAAAATATTTGATTTTTTTCAAGGTTTCCTATTTCAGGATCTGGATTAGTGTTGGAATATTTTAGGAGGAAAAATTTAGATATCTTAAGAACAACAAAATCAATGCTTCTATGATATTGTGCCTAAACAATATTGAGAAATACAATTAAAGAAAAATAGTAAATGGAAAACACGTCTTCTATCATAGAATCATTAAGATTGGAACATGTATACCACCATGCCCACTAAACTGCATCATGAATTGCCAAATCAACTCATTTATTGAATACTTCCAGGAATGATATGTTCTCACTTCCCTGGGGAGGCTGTTCCAGTGCTTAAATACTCTTTCAGTGAAGACATTTTTCCTAATATTCAACCTGAGCCTCCCCTGGTGCAACTTGAGGCCGCATTCCCTTGTTCTATGGCTAGTTGTCTGGGAGTAGAGATTGACCCCCATCTCATCACAACCTCCTTTCAGGTAGCTGTAGAGAGCAATAAGGTCTCCTCTAGGCCTTTTTTTCTTAAGGCTAAACAACCCAAATTGCCTCAGCATTTCCTTATAGACTTATGTTCCAGATTCTTCATCAGCTTCCTTACCCTTTTCTGGATTCACTCCAGCAACCTCAATGCCTTTCTTGTTATGAAGAACCCCAAACTGAGAACAGTACTTGAGGTGCAGCCTCAGTAGTGTTGACTACAGGGTGGATGTTCACTTTCTTGGTTCTGCTGGCTGCACCATTTCTGATACAATTCAGGATGCCATTGACATTCTTGGCCACATGGGCACCCTGCTGGCTCATGTACAGACAGCTTTCCAGCCACTTTTCCCTAAGCTTGTGGTGATACATTGTGTTTTTGTTACCCAAGTTCATGACCAAGAACTTTGCCTTTTGGATGTATGTATCTGTGACCCTTTCTATATTTGATTGTCCTCAAAAATCACATAGTCTCATAGCATTATCTTTGGCTGTCTTCATATCTATGAAAAATTTGAAATTGACACTGATCATCAGGATGTCTGTCATGACTGTCTTCAGACAAAAAATTGACTACAGAAAAATGTGAGCATAATAACTATTTACAGTTATTTTTACTTTTCTGCTCATACTTAATCTAGTTAGAGCTGGACTTTCTTTGGGAAATGCTTGTGGGTAGGCTTTATCTTGTGACAGATGACGTAGGTAGATTCAGAACTTTCTGAAATGTAACTATGAGGACAGAAATGTCATGGGGTCTGTCACAGAAAGAGAAATCATGTTTATTTAATGTACAGTGAAAATATCCTTAAATTTTTGAGACAGTTCCCTTTATTTTGGACTTAGATGAGTAATGAAAGATGGCAAGTTACACAAAGAAGAATATGGTGAAATGGACACAGTGAAAAGTACATTTCAAAGTAGAATATGTCTACTACTAGAGATATTAGTTTTATATGGTGAAAAATATGACAAAGTTAAACTTGGAGACTTACTTCAGGAAAATAATGAATGAAATAACTGAAGACATCAGAATTAAGATATTGGTCTGACACTGGAAATAACTCAGAGAAAAGCAATGGCTTGTGAAATATAGGTCAGATAGCATGATTTAGAGTTTCTCACTGGTCTTGAACTTTGATGAATTGAAATCAGTACTTGGCCAGTGTTGTAACTATCTGCAAATATTTCTTTCATATTAGTTGAACTATTCAAATGGTGAAATACTTTTTGGCAGAGAGCTTGAGGGTTTTTTTCCCCCTTTGAGCTTCATGGAAGTTTTTCAGTTCACATGGAGAATTCCTCTTAGCAAATCCAATTTTGAAAAGCCAAAGAAGATAAAGTACGTTTGCTAAAATATGTTTGCTTTTACTGTAATATCCTTCAAGACAATATTTTTGAACATAGCTGAATGTTCTTATTTACATAGCATGCTTCAAAATACACAGTTGCAGAGAAAGGGTTTGAATTCTTCTTTACACCTGCAAGATTCACTAGCTTATGCAATTAGAACATTCACAGTTTGTAATGTTCAAGTTTAATGTATCACAACTCTTTTAGTAACATGAAGGTGAGTCAATGAAGATTTTTCTTCTGTTACAAGGAAAATGTTTCTTAAACAGAGGGAAAAGGAAAATGAGAGAATAAGAATCCTGATTTCTTTCTCATGTCAGGACATACCAATGCAGATTTACTTCACTTTCACTGGTTCTTTACTACTTCCCCTCTACCCCTTCATCATTTTCTTTCTGACTTCTATGCCATTAGTCTTTTTTTTACTTGACCAAACGAGAATAATGAAAAAAAAAATACTTATGGTAGGTCAAAATTAATGAACTGAGGCATAAGAAGCAGTGTTTCAGTCACTTGAGAAATATTTGCTGTTATAAAACAGAGGTATATCAAAGGTCAAAGACTCTTTTGGATGAAAATCATATATAACTAAAATAATTATGATCTTACAGTAGGTCTTTTTAATTTTTAATCTTTTTTTTTCTGCTTGCATATTCTGACTGTAATACCTTTGAGAGTACAGTAAGGAGGAAGCAGTTTATTTTGTTCCCTTTCCTTTATCTGTCTGACAGCTCCTTCAACACATCTCTTACTGCAACAGCTGTTCACCAGTATTTTTAATTCCACTTTTGGCTTTAGTTATTTTGGAAAGGGGTGTTGAAATTTTTTTTAACCAACTGACTTTTTTTGGTCGTTTTTCTTAATGTTTCACATATAAATGACAGTTCCGGCCTTTCTTTATCTTGCTGAAGAGGTAACAGTATTTACCTATGCTGGCCACAAAGTTAGAAACTGAATGGCTGCTGTTCCCTTTTTTCACTTCCACTGAATCATTGAATGTCTTTTAGTAATTTTCCTGTCTTTTCTGTGTATTTGAAGTGTATATTTTTAAGCCAGGGCAAACATCAAGAATATATGCATATGTATGGATATATCTTGTACGAATGTATTAATACAGATATCTATCTATAGATGTCTGTACACACACAGAGATATATATGCACGTATACCTACATAGATATAAAAATATATAAATCAAAGGAACTATTATTATTATGTTCAATATTATTATTTATTTTTTTCTCCTTTGCAGGCCCTCAATGGGGCTGCCTGACCATGTTTGACTATTATATATCAATATTTTATTCTTAAATATTCTTTGATATTACTTTGCAATTAGTTCCCATATAATTTCACAATCTAAATTACCATGTATTGTTAACCAATGTAAAAAGAATACAAACAAATAATACATTTAAATCAAGTCTACACTGCGATAAGTAACACATTTCTATGTTGCCAATTTAACAAGGTGAGCAGTTGTGAGTTAAAATTACCTTGAGTTTAATAATGTTTTGTCCAAATGTTAGGCTGGGAGGTTCTTTTTTCTGCATCACTAAAAACAACAATAAAACCTAGAGAACCTAAATTACACTAACCTTTTCTAAAGCTGTTCCTTTTAAATGCAGGGAAGAATCAACATGACCTTTTAGGTTTTCTTCTGAGAATTCAAATTAGATAGCTTAGATTGTTTTTAGTGTAGTCTAATGTCTATTGAAGAATATTTTCCATTTGCAACCAGTTTCTGCAGAAAATTATGATTTATGTAATTTTAACTGTATTTTCTTCAAGAAATTCTTTGGTATCTTCTATTATAATGAGAAATGTTTGCAGCAAAGTACCTATATAAAGTCTTGATGCTTTAGCATCAGAAAAAAGGGTTAAAAGCATGTGGTCTGCCAAGTTTAATTTATCTATAACTCTTTTCTCTAAAAGGATAGATACTAAACTCTCACAGAGTAAACATAACATCTGATGATGCTTTAAATTAACAGTGAGAAACTAAAAGTCAATTAGTGCATTTTTAGGCACATGACTGTAAGAAAGTTATTATAAATGTATGTTAGAGAGAACAAGATTCATGTAACTGTGCTCATGTCCTTGCAACCTAGGAATTAAAAATTTAAAACTACACTAAACTTCTTTGTACTAGGGAAACAGTGATCTTTGATTATTAAAGAGCACAGTTAATTTACACAGTAAGCTTGCAATGTACCCAAAATTCATGATGTCCTTCCTAGCTGCTCCATGAGTAATGTCATAACATCTCTCATGGTATACTAGGTGATACTAGATCTGAATAGTGCAAGATACTTTCTCAATGTTAAGGCTTTCTTCAATAGTAACAAGAATAAAAACTTGCTCATACATAGAGAAATTGGGATTTTACGACAGGCAGAACTTCATGCTGTTTTTATGTGTTCCATAATCTATAAGTACTTACTATGTATTAACTTTTAAAATAGTACCACAAACACCAGACATCTAGATTCCCAGGTTCTGTATTCAGGATTTTAGAAAAAACATTTTTCTCTTCTCTTTGTCAATTAACATATTCCTACATTCAAATTGTTTTTGTAAAATTCTTCAGAAGTGACTAAAGAAAAAAGCTTTCTTTGTTTTGAAGAATAAATTTACTAGCACTTACAATTTCTTTTTTATTGACAGCTTTTTCCTTCTAAATAAGTTACAGGTTTCATAGTTTCAACCCTTTGTATCTGATGAGAAAAATATCACATAACAAAAATTTTGGTTTGTTTTCATTCAAGTTGCTAGTTAATGACACATGTGGGGAAACACCTACCTCCTTTGCATTCACCTCACTGTCTGAATAATTTACTTTGTATCATTCCTTTGTACTTAATTTCTTTTTAGTAATTTTAATTTAATTACTTTTAATCTTCTATCATGTATAGAGGGTAAGATGTAAGACTCTCAGCTAGGGTTAAACCAATACTGGCCTCACTGTTGGCTCAACTACAGACATCCTTTGTAATTTTCAGTAAGTCTCTTGAGGTAGGGTTTATCTCAGTTAACTTTATACTACTAACTTCAATCAACAGAGACAGTGGACAAAAGATACAGGGAACAAATTTCCCTATACTAATTAATGACCTAAGAAATGAAAGATGATTTCTGTATGAAGGTCTTTATGTCTCTCAGTTGACAGTGAGAAAAACATTGATGACCGACTCAATTTTTACATTACTTAATTCGAGGTAGCTGTGTCTCATGCTTCAGTTTAGATTTTTTTTTTTCTTTTTAAGGAGTATGAGTATTGATCAAGAGAAACAATATTTGTCCAGCTTAGAATCAAAATATCAGACAGATATTTTGAAAGTATTCATGATTTATGTCTCAGCTTGTGTTGGGGTTCGGGAGGGGGATGTTTGGTCTTTCTGGGGGGGTGGGTCCTGGTGGTCTTGGGGAGAGGAAAAGGGGTGTTTTAAACTGTTCACTGGCTCCCTGCTCTGTTGTAAACCCTGGTAAACCCTGTTTTTTTCCCTTAAGAAAGAAAGCTCAGTCTCTTCACCCCCCTCTTTGCCCTCCAGGGCTGGCTGGGGCGGGGGGACAGAGGCAGCCCATGTTCCCGCTCGATCTCCCACTCGGGGGAGGTGGAGGTCGCCCCAGCTGTCTCCCCACAGATTTTCCCAAGCAGGGACTCACGAAGAGCTCGGCAGCAGCAGCGGAGACGTGGGCGGGTGGCTGCCGGCGGCCCATTAGCAGCGCGGCCGCAGCCCTGGGGAAGAGACAGGAGTGGAGCCTGGCTCGGCGCTGCGGCGCACACCCTCGCTTCCCCAGCAGCGGCTGCTGGTGGCCCATTAGCAGCACGGCCACAGTGCCAGGGGAAGTGACAAGAGCGGAGCCCGGCTCGGTGCTGCCGCGCATGCGCCCTCCCTTCCCTGGCGGCGGCTGTCGGCAAGCCCGGCGCAGAGCCGGCTCAGTGGTACAAGCAGCGGTGGCGGTTCCTGGCAGCAGCGGCTGCGCCACAGCAAGTCTGGGTCCGCGCCTCTGTGTCACAGAACGCGCACGGACCCGGCTCCATGGTGTGGGCAGCTGCAGCTCCCAGCAGCAGTTCCCAGCGGCACCACTCCTTGTCCCCTTGGGCGGTGGCTGGCCCTGGTTCTGGGCGGTGGCCAATTCTGACCCTGCCGGCATGGGTGATGGCTGGTGCTTCTGGCCCCGCGCCATCATGGGGGAGCCTGGCGGGGGGTCCCACGGGCCGGGCTGGGGGCGGTGGCCCCAGGGAGCACCCCGGCGTCCATGGTGGGCGCAGCAGCTGCCCCAAAAGGTCATGGACGGCCCCGTGGTCCCTGGAGGCTCCCTCCTGCTGGAGTCCCTAGGGCGGCGGCGAAGCCCTGTGCTGGCAGTGGCCGCATGGAGGGGTGGTGGCCACTCCAAGGGTGCCGTGGGTGACCCGCAGCTGGTAAAAACATGGAACCTCCAAGCACTAAACTCATGGTTTTTTTCCATTTTGCTGGAAGTGAAGATCTCAGAAGAGAGGTGGAGCCCGGACCGCTGGCCAATCAGAAGATGGCAAAGCTGAGAAGAAGACAGAATCGCTCAGGACTTGGAGGGCTTAAAAGGCCTGAGCACGGAAGTCCTCCCTCTTTTCAGCTTCCTGCGAGCTGGGGAGCTGCAGCATGGCCCCTCTCCTCCCGGCTTCCAGGCCCTGCGGCTTAACTCCGCCCACCTTCCTCGACGTTAGAGCCAAGCCAGCACAATCGCAAGTGAAAAGCTTCCCCAAGTGGTTTCCCTGGGGTGGCGGGGTGCTTTTCACTTCTTTGTGTTTTCGCAGAGACTTTGAGGGCTGGGAGTGATACCATCGGAAGGAGAGAGAGAGAGAAGCGGCTTCCCTTTCCCCTGCTTTTCCTCGGCCAGCCTGCCTGGCCCTTGAGAAGCAGTTTGTTTATTTCCCTTTTTCTTTTTTTCCTTTCCCTTTTTGCGTGACTTTGTTGGGTGTAATTTTTGTGTTAAGTCTGGGGTTACCTAAGTCATTTATTTTCCTCCTGGTTGAGCCTCAGATGAATAAACTGTTTCCCTGCTGTCCAAATTCTGTTTAGTCTTTTCGTCATTGTGCATGCCCCTAGTGAAAAATAGTAGTTCAAACCCCACTACAGCTTGTCATGTGCAAAAATGGTGGTATTTTTCCCTGAATACCACTATAGAATTGGTAATGAAAATTTATTATTATTAGACAATGAGTATTTCATTAGTAAAAGTACCCTGATACATATGATCAAATTTACTCTAAGATTATTTGAACACTTATTAACTATTCTATCCTACTACCTCCCACTTCATATTTGCAGTAAGATTTTAACATCAAGTAAAATTTGCATTAAAATATTTGCTTTAAATCATATAAATATTTAATATTAGTAGTTCTTATCTCTATGTATTTCTTCAGAATATAATCTATACTTTTTATTAGTTAAATTCACTGCTGTGATGAACATTTTTATTAGCTTTTTTTTCCTAATACTTTACCTTTGTTATGATTTTTTTTTTCCTGATGCTAGTGTAAATAAGTGATTCAAATATGTCTGGGAAAAATATATGAGAATCATAATGTTCTCCCACTGTAACGCTTTAATCATCTAGTAAAATATTTCTCATTGTTGCATCAGTTATGTGTTAGGAATGACAAAACTGACATTATGGTTCATATCTGAGATAAAGTTGCAAACCGGACATTTCAGTTGAAGGTTTCTTTAAAAAAAAATAATAGTACTTTTATAAATTCAGAATTGAAAGGCAATGGTGCATTCCTCTCTTCAGTTTACTTAGCTCCCATTTATAAAGTGTTCAAAATTTACTGTAGTATGTTGCTATGAACTTTCTCGTGGAATTCTTCATACTAACCTTAATAGCCCTAGCTTGATAATTGATGACCCTACACAACAGGAGCAATTAACTCCTTCACAGCCAGGGAAGTTGGAAGGAAGTGTGGTACAGGCTTGTGCTAGCCATTGGTTTGGGGGTGGGGTCAGTACTCGTCAGTGTCAAGGGACAAAGAGTGGAAAGGGGGAAACCCCCTGTGGGATACCAACGTGACATTTGGACAGCATAAAGGGATCCAACACATGATTTCCAGACACACTCTCTTTCCCCACTCCGAGAACAAGATGAAGAAGTTCACTTGCTCTGCCTCTCAGCTGCCAGGTTCCTCAACCTGTGGGTGTGCAAGACCATTGCCCCGCCCACTCTGACAGCTCGGTTTCTTGTGCTTGACTCTGTCATCATCACTTTCCTTAGTAGTCACTGTCTTATCCCCAAACATATGTGAATATGTTCTGATGAACATATATTCAGAAAGTTACTGGATGATTTGCCAGATACCTCTTTTCAGCCTTGCCATGCATAATATAACTTTACTGTGTAATTAGTGGTATTTTGTAACATTATTTTATGGAAGAAGATTTTATGTTCCATCTAGGTTTTTTGGTTGATTTTGGGGTTAGTTTGTTTGTTTTTAATTTTGCATTCAGTACTTACTATAATCTGGCACTTTTTTTTTCTTTTTTTTTTTTTTTTTTTTTATTAAAACCTNTAATAGAAGCCCTCTCCACACCTTTAGGCTAAAAAGCAGGATTCAACGAAATATAAAGCATTAATCTCATGTCCTGAATCCTTACAGAAGGTTCAAAACCTAAAAATAAACTCCCGACCTACAGCGCAACAAAAAAGCAACAACATTGTATCCTATATATATATCCTATATTCCTATATTTAGGTGAAGAAATTTTAAATGAGGATTTACATAGTTCCATTTAGCCTTTTTTTTTCTGTCATAACTCATCCTGCTTCAAGAAAAATACACTAAAAAAGGACAAGCAAGTGACTGTGAGACACATTACATTATAATGTAAAATTATATATTAAGAAATATTAAGGATTTTAATTGGATTCAGTTCAAAGATCATGTACAAAATTTTATTTCCATTGCTAATGTGAAAATATTCTGGCCTTTGAAAAGAACAAAGTACATAAGATTTTTAAGATGTAACAATGGTTAGCATTTTGCATCTAGAATTTCATTGTTTGATACATTTTTTTTCTTGCTATTCCTTCAGTTTTGAAGGAAAGTTTTAAAATTTTTTAATATATTGCTGTTTAGCAAATTCAGTAACAGAGTGTAAATGCAAGCTCATCACTTTTGCAGACATATCTATAGACAGGTGTTATTACATCTATGTACTAAATTGTATTCTCAATATTTGCCCCACTTGTGAGTACTCAGCAATTGGAGAGGCTGCTGGTGAATTCCGGGCTTGCAACTGGAGTGCAAGTAGGGCTGACAGAGTCTGTGTGTCCATGGTACTGGCAATTGGATTGAGACAGTAGCTCATAGGGTCTGTGAGTGTGTGTGTCAGCAGGTGGGGGGGAGAGGAAGGTGCCGTTTTTCCAGACCTGTAGATGTGGGAGGTGGGATTGCCCAAACTTCAAACTGTACCAAGCGCCATAGGAGAACCTGGATCCAGACAGGGGTATCAGGAAGGGAGGGAGTTCATGTTGGTATCTGGAAGGATGCACAAATGTGGGATGCCTTTGAAAAGAGTGTATGAGTAAGTAGGTGTTTGCAAATAGACATCAAGCTAGACCAGGCACTGATTAGAATACCTATGGACTGAGTAAGAGGGCTCAGGATCCAGGCAAAAGTATTGGACAGAGGAACTGCTGGTATTTTGAGGGAACCCAGAGCACGTGAACATGGTTGTGAACCAAGAGTGTGTGTTTGTATTCATCATCTGGAGAGGAGAAAAGGTACTTAACTATTTGTGCTTATGTTTTAAGGACTTAGTTATTCATACTTGTGTTTTCTGTGACTCCTGATGGTGCCATACTTGAGGATTTTTAAAGGTGATGCCCTGTCTAGTGTTGTCATCGCAGCCAGCCATGTCAGTGTCCCTTGTGTGTGCGGGAGTTTGTCTCTAGGATACATGCTTAGACTCACAACCTCCAAATGGGAAAGCAGCAGCTGCACGTCTCAGCTTGGGAAAAAGACTCCCAGGACTCCAGGCTACCAGGCTGAGCTCCAGCGGCAGGGACAGAGAAACACCTGGGCTCCAGAGCCTGGCAGAGTCAGAGGTCTTGTGACATCCCTCAGCAGACATATTGTCTCAGTCTCACATCTATGACAAACGCCTAAAACATTCCTATAGGTCAGAGATACCACAGTTTGATTTCACAATCAAGATTATAAGAAAATATCTACCTGTTCTCTTATTTGCTGAAATTAAAAGCCATTCATAAAGATCATTTATGTAAAAATTTTTTAATTAAGTCATCTGCGTTCCCTTATGACACTGTTGTCACACTTGATAGAACGCAGAAGCTGAATAAGCATAATCTTTTTTAATAATTTCAATATGTTCTGCTAAGTGTTACTGATGATTAAATTATACTGTCTGACACGTTTTGTAGAGGCATATTGTAAAAGTAAGTGGAATAAATTATTGAAAGATATATGTCATTATGCATTCAGCATGCATGAAGGAAGTGTTCCAGGTGTCATGTTAATCCAGGTCAAGGAAGGACAACAATGGTCAAGGAGGCAGAGCCTTGAAAGCTTTTTAAGATATGAAGTATTACAGTGGGGTCAATAGGATTTGCAGTGAGAAATGATAGTGGACTCTTTCCTGAACAAGGGGCAATCACTATAAGATCTTTGTGGAAAGAAGGATAAATTGTTGTTCACAAGCATAAATCATTGTAATATTCTTGATGATTCTTATTATAATTACCATATTGCACTTACTTGCTGCTTTCTCTATAAAGCAGCAAGAAAGAATATTCTCTGGTGGTTCTGGAATGAAGCACTAATGGTGTTCCACAAAGAACAGAAAGCAAAAAATGACTACTCTGAAGAGTTATGAAAAAAGCACCACAGGGCACATATATTTCCATAATCAAAATAAATGAATATTATCTTCTCCTCTAAGAGATAATTTTTTTCTTTTCTTCTTTTTTGGCATATTTCAAACCAAGATTGTAGATATGATGAATCTGATTCCAAAAATCTTCAAGCAAATCATACTTACAATACTTACCAAGTACTGTAGTACCTTGTTATTTTCAAGCAATGTAAAGATGAACTGAAAGGGTTTTTTGGGGGTTTTTTGTGGTCATCTTAGTCCAAGATTCTAGCACACCTGATATGAGTTTATTTTCTTTTCCATACAGCCCAAAGTTCTGTGTTCCCCATTTACGTAAGAAAGACACTAAATTTAAAGACACGAAGAACAAGCCATATCATGTATTAGGTAGATTTACTGAATAAATGAACAAATGAACTAAATGAATGAACTGAATGACTGAAATGAATGAACTGAGTAAAAGAGCAATGAATTTGTAAGAAAAATATTTACTTTCTAAGAGTGAAAGCTCTTTACAATGTCATAGTTTTTATAGGTTACTTTATTTACTTTTATGATAGATTTGACAGATTGTAAATCAAATAGGAGCAAAATATATAAAAAATAAGGCACAAAGACAATGTAACTTCCTTGTTCTTTCATAATAATAAATCCATGTCAGGACATGCAAAATACTAGTAATCATTTACACCATCTTTTCTTTATAACCTTTAATGTCAAAACCTTCTGACTTTTAATGGTAACATTTTGCATGTCTAAAGAAAAGAAAAAGAGTAATTTGTGTTTTGAACTGCATTATTCAATTGTGAGGCAAAAGTATTATTCAGAGATGTGCAAAATATCCATTCCTTATAAAATTTTCCTACAATGAATCATTGTGAATATTTGTATTAAGGTAAAAAATTCTGCTCTTCACAGAGATATTGAAAATGTACTATGTTATACCATCTATATTTTGGCTTATTTTAAACAACTTTTAAGGGTATTCTTTAAAAATTTCATATGTAGACTTCAGATAATAATTAAGTACAAACATAGACATTTAAAATGTAAATATCAGAGAATATTGTGCTCACTAGAGAAATAAAGCTGAATTTTCTGAAATCATAATGAATTTCTTTTTGTCTTCATTTAGAATTTTTGAAGGTATTTTAAAGTGATGCCATAAGGGCAACAGATAAAAAATTGAAAAACATGGAGAGAAGGAGAGAAGCAGCTTTACTGGTCAAAGGTTGATGATCCAAAGAGAAAAATCTTAACAATCTCCCCATTCTTATAACATTTTGAGCACCCCTCCCCAATACCATCCAATTAAAGTCCATCTTGTATGTTACCCTGACATCCAACAGAATTGTCTCTCATTACTTATCTCCACCCATGTCCAGCCCCTAGTAGGCCTGGAAGCCTAACTATGTCTTGTCTTGTACCCCACTTATCTACACACAAGAATGCAAACACACGGGAACACAGGCTCTTCTAGCCCTTAATATTCCAAGTTATCCAGCTACCTAGCAAAAGTGAATTCTCTAAAATATTATGCATACCCCTTAAAGCATCAAAAGAAGCAATGGGTTTTTTTGGATAGATGGTGCCACACAATTATCACAGTTCCTTTTTTTCCCAATAAATGTGCCTGTATTTTAATTTGTGATTTCTTACTTAGCATTTTCCTGTTTGGCAACAAAACAATTTAGTGAATGAACCTTGACATCATATACTAAACATTAATGTTTAACACACACAAGTTTAAAAGGGTTTGGAATTTTTGCTTTTTAGATTTGTAAGAACTGATCTTACAAGAGCCTCTACATGAAACATGGAGAACTTCTTTTAAATCAAAGAGTATAAAAGGAAAATATAATCTTACATTATGGGGGGTTTTATGTGTTTTGGTTGTTGTTGTCGTTAATTTGTTTGTGGGTTCGTTTGTTTGTGCCTTTGTTTGTTTTTAATGAATGCAAAGGAAGATAATGCAGGTACCCCCAAAATTCCAGGCAGTGGAAGACAAGGACACTAAACTTAATGGCTGTACACTGAGTGTGAAAGAATGGAAAACTTTCCCCTTTCCAAGCCTTCTTAACAGCTTGAGTGGCCCCTCTATGTGGGGGCTCCAAGGTTGTCTGTGGAAAAGTTATTTTTTCAGGGAGTTACCTTCTCTGCAAGGCCAAAGAGGGAGGGAAATCTAAGTTTAAGTCTCTCAGCTACCAAAGATCTCTTGAACAAAACCAGAAATCCTTATATCAGCCTATCTCCTCATTTCTGGAAGTTTATGAAAGTTTTCGGCATTTTTTCCCCCTGATATTCATGAATTTCTGTGGAATCAGAAAGAAATCTGAGTGAAGGTGCAAGACAGCAGAAAAGGAAATTTACCATCTGTCAGTAAATTACATTCTAATGGTTAAATTTCTACTGCATGGCAGTGCATTTTTCCCTATTATTAGTTATAGTGCATAAAAATTAGCTTCTCTGAGGTTTTAAGAATTATTTTCTGACTTAATTTCCTAAGATTATCCCTTAAAATATTCTAATGCCTTCTTTGAAATCAATACTTTTTTTTGGAGGGGAGGTTCTTTAATTGTCTAATGCTGCTGTAGTGTGAAAGAGGAAAACAGGTGTGCTCTTTCATTAAAGACAGTTCATACAAATTAAACAGCTTCACAATGGCTGATATTACTACACTTATTTTTTCATGCATGTAGCTCTTAAATTTAACACAGTTTCAGTTTAGATAATTCTTAAAGGAGTCTTACCCAGTTAATAGAATGTTTGAGTCACATTTTTTTTTTATTCTCTAATCAACTAGTCCAACTGCCTGACCACTTCAGGGCTGATCAAAAGTTGTCCAAATGCCTCTCAGGGCATTGACCATCTCTCTAGAAAATCTGCTGCAGTGTTTGATCATCCTCTTGGTACCGAAATATTTTCTAATGTCAAAGAATATAAAAGGAAAATTTAATCTTACATTATGTCTTTTCTGTGTTTTGGTTGTTGTTGTTATTCATTTGTTTGTTTATGGGTTTGCTTGTTTGTGCCTTTGTTTGTTTCTACTGAATGCAAAGGAAGATAACGCAGGTACTCCCAAAATGCCAGGCAGTGGAAGGTGAGGATACTAAAGTTCATGGCTATACACAGGGTATGAAAGAATGCCTCCACTGTTACAGCTTTAAACCATTCCCATGCATACAACCCTCAGTATGAATGCAGATTGAGAGATTGAAGGTGTTGGGAAAAATACTGAGGAGAAGAATGTGGAGGTGCTGGTGGGTAAAAAGCTGAATATGACTCTTCAATGTGCCCTCACAGCCCAAAAAATCAACAGTAACCTGAGCTTCAGCAAAAGAAGTGTGATCAGGCAGGTTGAGGGAGGTGATTCTCCCGTTGTGCTCTTGTGAGACCCCACATGGAGTACTGTATCCAGTTCTGGAATCCTCAACATAGGAAAGACCTATGAGAGTGGGTCCAGAGGAGGTCAAGAAAAAAGTTCCAAGGGATAGAACACCTCTCTTAATAGTAGAGGCTGAGAGAGTTGAGGCTATTAAGCTTGGAGAAGAGAAGGCTCTGGGGAGACATTAGTGGGGCAATCCGCTACTTGAAGACTGCTTGTAAGAAAGAAGGAGACAGATATTTTCATAGAGCCTGACTGATAGAACAAGGAGAAATAGTCATAACCTAAAAGATGAGAGATTCAGGCTAGATATAAGGAAGAAATGTTCTATGATGTATGCAATGAGACATTGGAACATGTTGTCCAAGGAGGTGGTAGATGCTCTATCCCTGGAAACACTCAAGAACAGGTTGGATGGCATTCTGAGCAATGTGATCATGTTGAACATGTCCCTGCTCATTGCAGAGGGGCTGGACTGGATGATTTTTAAAGATCCCTTCCAATCCAAACTATTCTATAGTTCTGTGCATCTGTGATATAGTCACTGGTTATCAAGGAGAAGAGGTCAGCATATCCCTCTCCACTTCCCCTTCTCAGAAGCTGTAGAGAGCACCTCAGCCTCCTTTTCTCCAATCTAGAAATCTCATAGTCCTTAGCCACTACACATAGGATATTTCTTCCAGCCCTTTCACGAGCTTTGTTGCCCTTCCCTGGATCTATTTAAGGATGTGAACGTTCTTCTTAAACTGTGAGGCCTATTACTGTATGCAATACTCAAGGTGAGGCCACCTCAACTTAATATTGGATGTACAAGAGACTCCCTTATATTTTCTGTATCCTATGTGATACTAAATGTCATAAAGGAATCCCAGCAATAACACCAATAACTTAACTTTATTTGAACATAGTTTCAAAAAAAAAAAATAAAAATTGGAGTTAAAAAACCTTTCTTCTCTGTTATGAACCCTAAATTCCTTTTTAGAATTGTTGCTTTCTAAGAATAGCATATCATTCTGTCATGTATCTGTGCTCCATGGATCTAATCAGGTTTTATTTCTTACGAATTTTTTTCCCTTCAAGAATAGTAAGCAATTTTTTTTTGGTATGTATTTTTCCCTTTATTAGAAATTCTCATTGAAATCTTGTTAATCTCATTTTTTATTATCTGCTTTGTCAGCAATAAAAAACCCAAACCAAACCAAATGCGAACAGTAAAAAACATCTGGATCAAATAAATACTACTTTCTTTTAGAACAACATCAATGTCTTTTATATTGATGTTACTGGCATTTTACTACCTGAAGCATATTTGGTTCCTTTTAAACTTCCCACAATTTGTCACCCTTTTCTTATATAAATATCTACTTTAGTTTTCCCAATTTATGTTCTGTATTTTGAAATATACTAATTTTTTTTCTGTTTTAGTAAAGTTAGTTAAATAGCCTTTCCAGTTCTTTGAGTGAGAATTAGATGATTATTTTCATGTCAGAAAAGAAATTCAGCTGTTTTCCTCCAAAACAGAAAAATGTGATCTGCATTTTTACATAATCATCATTATCATCTCAATTTAATGAGAACCCTACATAACGTCTTATTTCTGTTTTTCTTAATTGTTTTAAAAACTTCTGGTCCTTAGCCAAATAAATTATTTTTTACTATTGGGTTATCAATTTTCTGCACTTTTTAATTTATTTTATATATAATTCTATTTTAATTAATTATAATTTCCTCCCTAAGGTTTCACTCTATTTCTTGTCGTAATTAGTACATGTAGAAATGCATGAACTTTATCACCGATGAAAAACAATCTTGAAATGTCATTTATTCTTTAAAATAATATTGTTTCTAAAAGAGTACATTATTTTAAATTGAGTCCATATCATATTATAGCATGTATTATTGCCATGGGTTTACTGTAGCCAGCTAATAGATATTATACTGTTTTATTCATACTTTGCTCTTAATAATTATAATGTAAATAAAGATACTGAACAAGATCTTAGGACAAGCCAATTGGAATAATAAGAAGAAAGGAGGTGGAGTAGAATGGAAGTTTTGGACAGAAAACATGTAATCCTGTATCAGATTTCTTCACTTACTAAAATTTTCCTGGTCTAATAAGCATTACTTGAGATTTCATGAAAACAAGAGTTTGTTTTTTTTTTTAATCCCAGTGTTTTTATTCAGTTTCCTCCTCCCCCACCTTAAATTTTGTTTGGACTACGTTCAAGAGGCAGATCTTACAATGTGAGCTCCAGTCACTTTGAGCAACCTGGTGTACTGGAAAGTCACCCTGCCCATGGAATAGGGATTGGAACAAGATGGTCTTTAAGGTGCCTTCCAGCTCAAACCTTTCTATGTATAAAGTTTAAAATGCAGGGTTATTAGTAGTTTTTCACTGAGAAAATTAAAGAAATAAATTACGATATAGTTACATTTTTTTTCATTTATTTAGAGGTATTTTCATCAAGAGACAAAACATTTAATTTGAGAATGACGACTAGGATCCATATATTCCACTAAAACTTCCTTGGTTTTGTATCCTCTGTCCTTTGAACTGATAACTGCTGCTAGTCACACTGAATGAGCTAATTATTACATACTTATGTTTCTGTTTAAACACATCTGCTCTGACTGGAATTGCAGAAGAAATACTCTTATGGCACTCTATTGATTGGTGAGCCATTAAGGTTTCAATTCAAGAAACATCTGCTAGTTTTACTCAGCCTCAGGTGTCTTGCTTGATTAGGTATTAATTCTTAAATTGATACCAGATTCTCATTATCCTCCACATGAATAAAGATAAGGACTAAATTTGCCAGTTCTTCACAGCAACTTTTTAAATGTGGTATAACTGGCCTCTCTTAACATAATTATAGATCAGAAGATCTTGTTGTGCAGTTGTGGAAGAATAGAAGGATCAGTTATATTAAGGAATATATCTGAGTCAACATAATAATAACACAGATATTGTTTAAATGCAGTTTGTAACTTCAACTTTAGAATCGTTACCTGAATATATATGGTGAAAAGGGGATTTCCTGGATCCTTCATGTGGGGAGATTTCCTCATCCCTTAGCGCTTGATTTGCCTGACAGTGCCCCAGGCAACCCAGGACCCTTCTGCCCGACCAGTTTGTCAGTGTCCTACTATGAGGACCCTTCACTGAACACTGCTGCTGGATCAGGGAGTGATTCGACTTCCATTTTCAGAAGGCTAAGCCAAGAGCATGAGGGAGACCCTTCCGCAGGTCTTCCCACTTTAGTTTAGTGTGTTACCCTCTGTTGGCAACTGCCAGCACCTATGAAGGACTTACACTAACAATTTATGGAACATTCTGTATTAAAACAAAATTGTGACCGGTTAAGGTTTAAAGGTTGCTGGTGACAGTATCTCAGTGCAAAAATGTATTCAAAGCAATATACACAATAGACCTAACCACAGTTAGTTGCAAAGTGTCACTAAGTTCCTCTCCCTGCAAGGATTTCTACAGAGCCTGGCCACGGTGTCCTTACTCTGCTTCATTCTCTTTTCTATCCCCCTTAGCAGGTGCTTACTGTTGTATGGGAAATCATCATGGAGCTTCCAACCAAATTCCACCCAGGAATGTGCATTTAACCTCTGTAGTGTGTGAATATAACTTCTCAGTTTCCTCTGATGTTTACCCCCAACCATCTTCCCACATCTGGAAATGCAGTAAGATGCTGATATAAGGTATGACTGCTAAATTTTACAAGTCTAGATAAAGTGCACACTGTTAGTAATATCATTACTACTGACAGCTTCTAGGAAAGTAAAAAAATAACATATTATTGGCAATATAGATAACTTAAGCTGTTGTTACTCCTCAATAGTGTGGTTACAAAAGACTAAATCAAATAATAAAAGATGCAAAAGTATTTACAAGAGAGCTGTTATGCTGATTTTTTAATCTTTTCACCACTGTCTTTAAGGAAAAAATCTTTGTTTATGACTTCATAAGGTTATGGTTTTGTTAAACTTGTGTTCTGTATTGTACCTCTAAATTAGAATAACACAATGCTGAGATGAAGGGATGGCTCATTTTTGGAAAATCATACTTGGATGACAGAGATCTGGCCTAATTGTAGTCAAGAACGTTGTTTTTTTCTGGAACCCAGCTCAGACAATGTCTTAGCCCAACTTTAAAAGAATTTTCATTCAATGCTCTGCACATATATCTCCAACCAAGTGGTCACATATTGTATTAATGAATAAAAGGCTATAGGTGGACTTAGCATCCTGAAAATCAAAATGCTTTTAGAGATTTTTTTTTTTTTTTCAGACAGAATAATTTGAGTATGTTTTGTGATTGGATAAATATTATTAAAAAACGGAGTTTTACATAGAATGGGTAGAGTATTAGAATGGGTAGAAGATAGAATGGGTAATTTTGCAAGAACAGAACAAAACTGTAATCAAAAATCATTATTGCTTACTTCCAAAATACTAAAACTTCATATTTTAGCCAAAGCATTCTTCAAACATGTAAAATTTGTCATTAGATGTAGTTGCATGTAAGTAGAAGCAACTTCTTACAAACTGTAACTTCTCACTTTTAGGGAAACTATGTACGGAACTACTAAGAGAAAAGTTTTTTGAGTGGAAAGTGTATTTCTTTACAACTCCATATTAGATGTGGGGAAAATGTAATTTAAAATATACTGATATTATTAGGGCTACATACAGGCAGATCCACATGGATTATGGTGTTGTTTGTATTCCATTTTAATAGCTCACTATATACATAAATTTTGTGAATACCTGAATGAAGAATCAAGATATTGAATTCTATTGCAGATAGTAGTAACAAGAACTTGTGGGTTTAATTCCAATTATCACAGAATAAATTCTTGATTTTGTTAAGAGTGTAACAAGAAATGACAAACGTGATAGACAATAGGTAACTTAAAAATATCACTAAGTTAGTATTAAAGTTTATTCATAACAAGTAAGTTTTTAATAGGATTGTGTTTGGGGTTTCTTTTAAGCATAATTTGTTGACCCATTTTTTTCTCCAACAGAAAAATAACGTGGACAAGAATCACAAAGAAGCATTGATGAACTTTATGGAAATTAAATTTTAACTTTGTTTTTCAATTTAGGGTACAGGCCAGTTCTTTCTTTTATCTTAAGCATTTGTCTGGTAGTAATTAGCAACTACCCCTCTTGACAATTACAACTTTCTTGATTACATTAACATGCATGATTGCCATGCATTATGAAATGGAAAGCTTAGATCTGATGAATCACAAAGATAAGTTATAAGTTTAATTTTCAGAATATTTTTGAAAGTCATCATAATGACACAGAAATAGAAATAATACCATCCAATGACAAATTTTTGTCTTTCTCTTTTACAAAGTCATATAATATCCACCAGAAAAGTCTTTATAAATACCACAGTAAGAGAACTGAAGAATTGACTCATTGCACATCAACAATGTAAATATGTTAGTTATTTCAAAGAAGAAATGATGTCACAAAGTAGATGTCACACTTCTGACAACACTAATTTTTGTGATGTTTTAGTAAAGCAAGACAGAGAAGTATGGCATATTTGAATGTGTGAGCCCATTCTACCCTTCCAAAATACAAACAAGGACCTGGATTGATTTTTTTTTTTTTTTTTTTTGTCCTGTATGACTATTGTATTTGAATCAGGAAATAAACTAAAATTATTAAAATTAAATTAATACATTTTCTCTATTAGTTAATGAGCCACTAAATCTCTAGAAAAAATATGTATCAGGCTGAAATAAGTTTATATTTTGTCTCTATTATTAACAGATATAAGTATATAATTTAATGGGATATAAGAATATTCTGAACTAGAAAGGACCCACAAGGGTCACTGAGATCGATTCCTGGCTCCGCTCAGGACAACACCAAGAGACACACCATATTGTTATGACTCATCTCTGAGGCAGGGTAACTGAGGTTAATGCTAATAAATCCCTTGGGGTGAATTAGAGTGAAATGAAACAAATGATCAGTGTATATACAAGGCAGGTTTATTTCAAAACAATTTGGTTGCAGCAGAAAGGAGGTATGTAGCTGGTTTTTCTAATTTCTCTTAAAATACAAAAATATCTTGGAGAAAATATATAAGGAAAAGAAAGAGAGAAGGAAAGTACAAGAGTATCACCCATGGATCCACTGACAAGACCTAATATTTGCAAATTCCATGTCCGTGTTCAGAACAATGGTTGCAGTCTTAATCTATTGGGGATGGGGCCTCATACAACAAAGCGTTTGATGGGTTATATAAATTTCAGGCTTATGAGAGAATATCCCGATAGCTACAGGGAGTGGGAGTTTTACACTATCAGATGTAGTTGTGCCTTATCTGAAGGGAGGAGATTGGCATGATAGAAAAACATTACAATATCTCTGCAGGATTTGCTTCTTAACAGCCTTTTTTCTGATCTGGCATGAAAAAACATTGTTTAAAACATCAGTCCCCCGTTATCAGGGAAACAATAGATCACAGAGCTCAACCAGCCCAGACAAGTAAAGTTATATGTGTCTCATAGTGTTGTTCAAATGCTTCCTGAAGTCTGGCAGGCTTGATGACCACTTGGTGACCACCCTCTGGATGAAGAATCTTTTCCTAATAGCTAACCTAAATCTTTACTGGCACAACTTCATGCTCTTTCCTCAAGTCCTATCACTGATCACTGGAGAGTGCCTCCCCCTACACTTCCCCTTGTGGTAGGATGCAGCAGCAGGGCCAGGCTGCAAGCCCCTCCTACCTTTAAGGGAAAAATGTAAACATCTGGGAATGAAGAGGCCAGTGAGTCTGCTTGCTGGAGATAGTGAGTTGGGCAGTTGATAAGAGTGGAACAGAGAGACGGACAAGTGCAACAAGAAGCTGCAAGAAGCAAGCAAGAAAAGAGCAGATCAGAAGCTTTCTGAGGATGCATGAGCAGGAGACCATGAGGAATGAGAGAACTTCTGATGCAGCCTAGAGTCTTAAGAATACCATGAGAGCTGTGGAAGTTTTTAATAAAGGTGATGATGAATGATAACCAATCTGTACTGATTTCTTTGCCTTACAACATGGCTTCACCTCTTTATATCAAATTATTTTCAATTTAAATGTAAATAATTTTTTTCAATGTTTGCTTTTAGTATTAAAGATATTATAAATTTATTGACCTATAAAGAAAGTGCAGTTAGCCTCATTGAATTACGATGATCTTGTTAATAATTAGTCAGTTCTAAAAGTGTGAAGGCTTTCCACAACAAAGTGAAAATGAGTATAATAAGGCATCATCTCATTTATGGTGTCTTGGAATAGAAATATGGCTTCATGAATCATCTGAATGAACTGCTCAGAAAAATGTGTGTATATCATAGTTTTCAATTAATAATCGTTTTGCTGTGATTCTGCAGCTTGACTACCATTGGAACAATTTTGGTAGTGCAAATTAACTGGAGAAGTGTTAGGATTTGGGTTTGGGGAGTGTCGGGTTTCAAGGGGTTTGAGAGTTTTGGGTGGTTTCCAGGGGAGGGAAGGGTGTTTGGGAAGGAGTTTGGATGATCCATGTGTTTGCCCTGTTTTAATTTTATTTTTTTTTTTAATTCAGAAAGCTGAAGGAAAGCTGAAAGTCTGGAAAATCTGTGGAGATTCCTCCCCTGCTTTCTCTCTCTGCGTGCTGGGGGCGGGTCCTAGCCCAGCAGGGGTCCCACAGCCCCGCCTAAGGCGGCTGGAGCGGGCGGCTGGAGCGGGCGGCCATGCGGCAGCCGCTCTGGGTGGCCATGAGCGGTCCCACTGGCCAAGAGATCACTCCTGGGGGGTTCCCGCGGGCGGCAGGTGTGCCACGGCCAGTTTCCGCAGACAGAGAGTGCCACTCGGACAGCGGCTAATGGTGGCTCCAGGTCCCGGCCACGTGCGTTTCGGCAGGAACCTCCATTTTGCTCAGAGTGCCAGATCCCAAAGAAAGGCGGAGCCCAAGTGCCACCAGCCAATCAGAAGACGGCTTGGCCGGGAAGAAGACACCAATTCCTGCAGGACTTCGAGGACATAAAAAGCCCAAACACGGAAGACATTGCTCTCTTCAGCTTTTGCTCGAGCTGGGAACAGCATGGCCCTTCTCCTGCTGGGTCCCAGACTGCGCGGCCTGCTGCCACCCACAGCCATTGGCACAGGGAGCAGCACGGGGCCATCAGAACCAAGCCGACCAAACAGCAAGTGATAGCTTCCCTGTGGGTCTTCCTGGCGAGGGGGTGCTTTTCGCCATTTTTGTATTTTTTGCAGAGGCTTCGAGGGCTGGGAGTATACCATCAGAGAGAGAGACGGCTTCCCTTTTCCTTCCACTGCTTTTCTCAGCCAGCTACCTGGCCTTTGAGAAGCAGTTTGGTTTTTTTTTTGTTTTCTTTGTGTGACAACTGTTGGGTTTTATTTTTGTGTATTTTGTCTGGGCTCCCATAAGGTGTTTTTTTGTTCCTGATAGAGCCTCTAGACAATAAACTGTTACCCGCTGTTGTATCTGTTCAGTTTTCCATCGTTGTTGTTCGTGCCCCTTGGTGATAAAAGTGGTTCAGACCACCCCAAGAAGTTAATATAAGTTTTACTCTTCCTTGTCTGTTAATAAAAACATGCTCATAAACTGTGTTCTTGGCCTTTTCTTTGGTCAGTCCTGCTAGAGATCAACAGAGTAATGTTAACTGTCTAGGAAATCATGCTAAAGATGAATGGAAGCGTAATGTAGAAAGATGTACAGCACTCTCAGATTGTACAGGCCCTCAAATGCAAATATATAAGAAGTAAAACCCAATTCATAGGATTCCTAGTCTTGGATTAAGACCTTGGTTACACAGATGGTGTTGCTAGGTTAAAAGTTGGCCTTGATGATCTTAGCAGTCTTTTCCAACCTAAATAATATCAGTTAAAATCAGAGCTTTTCAGTTTCACAAAAATTTATGGCTGAAGAAAATGCACAATGAATATCAATACATAAATGAGACAGTACAGTGGAATAACATTGTGCAGTAGACTGAGCTTATCTTATTGCACGGGGCTTGGGCTAGATGATCTTTAAAAGTCCCTTCCAACCCATGCCATTCAGTAACTGACCTTGCTTGAGCAGGTGGAAGTGGACATCTCTGGAATTTTACAGAACAATTACTAATACTGTTATTAATATTTTAATCATATTATTAATGGTAATATATTTTTATCTGTTAGGATATAAAAAGTGCTATGCAATTACTCAAATGTGTAAGAAATAGAAAGTAAAACAGTTAAGGAACTGAGAAATATTCTCTTAAACATAAAAGAATTCAAAAATGCTTCTTCTTTGACAAAAAGATATCTTAAAACATTAAAATGTCGAATTGCTTATATTTCTTAATCATTCTTAAACATGCCCTTGAACAACTTTCATTACCTACTGCTGAGTTAAATTGTTTGGTTTCAGTAAACAGATAGGATACCCCAAGTAACAAAAAGCATGTGCATTAAAGTTCCTTGGGGGAGGGTACCAGTCTCTAGCCTTTCTTTTTGTTGAAGATTGTGAATATCTTAATATCTTGCCTCTAAAATTACATGGAGGCAAATGATTGTGTTTTTATTGTTTCTTTGCACTAAGATTTTGTTTAGTGGTGTTTTGAACATAGAAAATAATATATATTATTTTTTATAAAAAGTGTACTTTAATGTAATTGTAATAAGCTATAATTTTAAATGTTAAGGTTTCAAACAAAATATTTAAAGTGTCAATTAAGGTTGTCTTTGAAAACGTTTCATAACTAACTTCTTTAATGCTGTATCACACTAACCAGATGTATAAATATAGAGCCATATAATTGCAAATACTTTAGTCACTATTTCCTTTTTTCTTTTTGTACATACCAGCCACTTGGAACTCAATACTTTTTGAAAATTAAGAGAGTTCTTCTAAAATGCCACTGATGTATACCCATCAAAATGCTTTAGAGAAGAAAGGCTTTAAGAGAGAGGTAAGAAATGAGTGACTAACGTGTACTTATAACCATATTTCCATTTTTCAGTGAGAGATTAAGCTTTATTATCTATCAAAAAAAAAAAAAAGCAGTCTGTTTTCTTACTTCACAAAAACAGAAGTCAGGAGCAGTCAGACAAATTCTGTCTCCAATAAATTTCTTTCATGGCATTTCTCACCTCTAATAAACACAAGTGATTACAATATACTAGGTATTTGTAAATATTGAAAGCCTAGTATTACCATGTTATTGATGAATGTGGTCTTTTTTTCTCTTTGTTCCTTTTTCTGCAATTCAGAGTATATAGTGAAAATTAGTCTGTTGAAAAACCAGTGAAATGTGTTTAGTCAATTGGATATGCTCACCCATTTATAAATGGGAAAAAGAATATTCAAGAGGTTGGGGGATCACAGGTATGAGCTCTGCAGCTATGTGAAAGTGAAGTGGAATCTACAGCCCTGAGTTAGAGTACGCATGTGTCTTTAATCCTCATAAGGACTCAGAGACTCAAACATTAGTTAGGAATTGTGAATTGAGATTTTTTGCCTGTGTTTGTACTTGATTGCACTTCTGCTATTGTTCAGTCCACATCCTGTCCATTGTTTGCATTGATAGTCCTTTCCTCTTGGCTACATCGTAGTGTTTCCACGTAGTGGAGATTCACAGTTAGAAATCTACATCTCTTTCTTACTTCAAACAATGAGAAATGCAATATATAATATTTAATATTATATTATTTTATATTATTATATTATATACTGAGAAACGCAATTTTTAAAATTTTGTTTTGTTTTGTTTTTAGTTCCTTGCTGGAGACTCTTTTGTCCCAGTGCTTGAAATACTTCTCCAATGTATATTTTACCATATACCTCTGTGCAATTTTATCTAAAATGGATTAATTTCAGCTCTGAAGACAATATTTATTAGTTCTCCAGACAAATTAAAAGACTCAGATGGTTAAATGAAGTCCTGTTTTATGTCTTAACATATCTCCATAAGGGACATTCATGGCTGTAACTTCATTATCTGCATTCATTTCTTTAATACAAACAATGACTATCAATTAAAATGAGATTGAAGTGGGGTTTAGGGCAAGTACAATTTTCTTTTAATATGTTTTTGAAACCTTATTGCAAAAGGAAATGGTTGTGTTTTAATGGCTTCTTTTAAGATAAGGTGATATAAATCTGGGACTCAGTTTGGCTGCTTTGCAGAAGATCTTGCATAGAGCAGTCTTAGAAAGAACTTAACTGCACCTTTGAGAAAATTTGACTGCACAGTCACAACCCCCAAGGATATAAAAGCTCTGTAGCAATTCCAATAGTTTCATTTTTCTGGCTCTAAGCAAAGACAATATGACCTGAAGTCTCATATGCTATGGATATTCCTAGCTGTTTATAATGTCAGCTGATCTGTATTACAACAGTTTGAAAAATCTACAAAATATTTGTCATTTAATTCACTTAACATTTAAAATCATTGAAGGGAGCTGAAGAGAGGAAATGAAAACAAAAAGTTGCTTTAAAAGGAAACATTTGGACATAGCTGGACAATCTCACCTTGGTTACATCACAAAAAATTATATAATGTAATAATCTGAAGGTTTTAAGTGCCTTTGGTTATCCTGTGATGTCCTTGAATTTGTCTAGGAATATGAATAGGAACACTAGGTAATAGTTATCTATTTTCGAGTCCGTGAGGATTTCTTCTAAACTGTTCCCCTAATCTATTCTACATTGAAACTCTAGGGGAATGCAATCAAAGGCAGTAAATGAACTTACTTTGAAGCTCTCTAAGGCATTCTCAACTTGCCATCAAACTGTTACTGTAACAAATTATATTTGAGAACTGTGCAAAAAGGCCTTTTGTATTGGATTCCTTTATACATGCTTCATCTGAAAGAGAAATCTCCTGCAAAACAGAAGACAAAGACAATAAAATATTTTTTTTCTGAGCAAAGCTTTAAATGTGAAGAATTGGATGTCAAACTATTGTTACTCATTCACATAATTTTTATCAGTCACTTTTAAGTTTTTTCATTGAAACCCAAAATGAAAGTTTTCAGAGCCAGAATTAAGGATGAATATTGGCTTTGATCCACATCCCTCAGATGAAAAGATTTAAAGTGTTAGAGTAAACAATGAACTAAGTTAAAATGAGTCAAGAATCAGGGAGTATTGGTCTTCATAATTCTATTCCTTCAGTATGTTTGGTTCAAAAAAAAAGTTCCATTTTAAAGCTCAAAAGAGCAATAACATAACAAAGGAAAATGCCTGTCAAGAAAATGAATTTTCTATTTTTTTATTGGTGGTGGTGGTGGTTGTGGGGTTTTGCTTTATTTTAGTTCGTTGTTTGTTTTTTTTTTTTTCCCTGTCCCCAACTCAAGAATGCATATATGCAATGGTGTTTTTCAAAAGTAAGATAGGAATGCTCTCAATTTAATTGTAATTCTGCTTCAAAATGAAAAGAGTCGATTTGGGGGAATACAATCAATTTAAGGCATAGCTATTTTAGTTAGCTGAGGGGGGAAAAATCATGAGTACAGAATTAGGGCTTTGATTACCCTTTAAAAAATGCCAAAGTCCTAAATATAATTGCTCATTATTTAAATTTAAAATATACAAATATAACTTAAACTGTGTTACACCTGAAGTCCATTAAGCCAAAACCATATTTTAATCTGAAATTGCTTTTATAAATATTAAATACTATATTGCATATACTCTTGATACAATGAGCCTGTTTTCTTGGCATAGGACTCTCTTTTTATGTGTGCCAGAAGGACAAAATCAAATGCAGACTTTCACTCACTTAATAAGCAACTCCTATTATCTTGCCAAGATATAAAAATATTAAATACATTTTGTTCATGCTTAATAATCACTATGGGATATCAAGTTTACCATTTTTAATCCAAGAAAACTTTTTCCCAATAAATTAGGAAAATTTTTTCGGCTTCTGTTCTTTATCTGCCTTTGTTCATGATTAATACTTTTCAATTTTACTTACAGTTTGCAGAAAATGTAAATTATTCCAAATAGGGAGACAGATCACTTAAGTTCCTCTACTGTTTAATCAAATTGTTCTATTTATGTGCATTAGTAAGTCCTGATTTCCTTAGAACACTTGAAACAAAAGAAAAAGTCATTATTGTCCTTCAGTAGGATTCTAGGTTACAAAGACCCTAAGGCATGAGTCAGTGCTGTTCCAGGATAAAACATCTCTTTGCTTTTCTGCAGTTCTGTGTTTCTTGTTGATTCTCTGATATTGGTTAAAAAAAAATGTGATGAATTATGAATTACTGAGTCTGACTATCTCCAGAAACAAATTAATGAAGTTACGGCGGAGAAAGGGAGAGTGGGACAGAAATGAATGTGCATATTTCATACTTCTGGTAAAAATCACATCCGTCTGGTGCAGAATGCAAGGAAATTTTAGAAAACAATCATAGCATTTAAAACTTTGTTCACTAAAGCAGCCATTGAAGCCCATAACTTGTATGGAGGGTAGTTCACCTTCATGTTAGGTTAGTTTTCTGTGAGAAAACGGAAAGTGGAATTCGTGTCTAAAACATATGGCTGGACGATCTTGTTGTGAGATTATTCTGGTCTTTAGGGCCCCTGAAGGATTTTCTTAGAAATAAGCAACTCCATTCTTCCTTGCTATTGTCAGGTAAGGGAATGTTACATATAGATAAACTGCTTAATTTCAGGATAAAACAAGGGCTGTATTTGGTGTCATCCATATGTACTTAGCAGGATCTGAGAACAGGCTTCATTATTACAGCTCTCTAAATTAATCTAAGTGTCACTGAGGTTCACTGAGAGAACTATGTTTGTACACATCTCCGTGTGGAAGAGTCAAAGGCAGTCAAAATTACACATGGCAGCGTATCAGCCTCATTAATCAAAGCATGTAATTAAACTCTGCCTAAATTCTATCTGAAATATGTATCTCTTTATTTAAATGTCTTCAAGCCGTGGCCCACTATGGACAAAGGAAGTGGCTGAAACCAACTCAGAGTAAGGGATGCCCTGACGAGATCTGGGACCCTATAAAGCGTGTAGTACAGTCTAGTAATGGCAAAGTTGTATTTACTTGACTACAGTTTCATGGAGCTGCCATACTTTAGCTTGTTATATGACTTTCTGTACGGCAGAATTAACCATCATTTTCATGCAGGCTGTAAAGATAAATTGACTTGTGCGGTGGTTCTGGGTTTTGGTAGCATTGTTTTTTGGTTTTGTTTTTTTCCTTATACCTTTAGATTAAAATGAAGTACTTTTATAGAAACTTAATTTTTAAAGGAGACTGCTGTCATTAGATCAGATATAATTATGAGGGGTTTAACTAAATATAGACAGAAGTTAGAGAGATTATTCTGCATTTCTGAAAAGAAAAAAATAATGCCAGACATACATATTTGCAGGATGGGGATTGAAACTGTACTTCATGTCAAGAAGTGACTGTAGCTCTATTATTATTTCTAGAAAAAAATGCAATAACTTCACTAAAGTATTTTATTTTCACAAATATGAATTTAAAGATCCACTTTCCTGTTGTATTTCTCTGAAGAATGAGTAAGAATAAAGGAAATTAGATAGGGAACAGCAGTAAGCACGTAAAAGTAAAAATGTAAAACCTGAATTCTGCTTTCCAGTTTCATTCAGTGCCTTAGAGAATAAGACTTAAGAAAGAACACTTTTTTAATTGGAATTGTTTATATGCTATAATTTTACAGAGGCATCACCAATCTAGATGATAGTCTCTGCTCTGTCATGCAGTGGTCTGTTGTGGGGTCAAATGCAACCTGTTGTATCTGGCATAGGAACAGCTCCTGGCCTTCCTCCAGTATCGAAACCTTGCCATATAAGCCAAATACAGTCTTTGCAAAAGATTTGGCCAGAGGGCATGAGAGTATAAACTACTAAATTGCATAAACCCCTGAACTGTATAAACCTGCTGCATATTATATGGCGGTGGAAGTGGTTATTTTTATTCTGAGCCCCAGTTTCAGTTGAGTTCCTGGAAGGACATTGTCTCCTGAGTTGAAAAATAGATCACTATGCACTTCACTAATGTGAATAATCACTTTTCCAAACAATTCTTTAATTTTACTAAACCTTCCATTGTTAAATTGTGTTACCCTGTAACGTATTTGAACACTGTAACTGAGACATCAGTTGGTACTGGTTTCAAAAAGAAAAGATTGGGATATGTATTGGGTCTGTCTGAGATGCAGCTCATTTCTCCATACAGCAGCCCTCACAGTGCTATGCTGTGCATTGGTGGCTGGAATGGTGCTGATAACACATCAGTGTTTTGCTTACTGCTTGGCACAGCACTGGGACTGTAGTGTGCCTTCCTCAGCTGAGGGCAAGATTCTGAGAGGGGACACAAGTAGGCCAGTTGACCCTAACTGACCAAAGGGATATTCCATACCCTGTGAAGTCAGCTCAGGTATAAAGGTGAGGAGAAGCAGGAAGTGGGGGGCATCCACTGTCTCCCATGGTGGCTCACCAAGAGAACCACTGCATGTGTGTTGAAGCCCTACTTCTCTGGATGTGGCCGGTCATGGCCGCGGATGAGAAGCAGAGATTAGTTTAGTGCTTCGCTTTTGCGCGGGCTTTGCTTTGCTTTCGCTTTTGCTTTTAGTAAACTGCCTTATCCCAACCTCCTGTTTACCATCTCATTCTTTTCCCCTGCCTGGCTGGGGTGGGTGGAAGACGGAGTTAGAGCGGATGTAGGCACCTGGTGGCCAGCCAAGGTTAACCTATTACAGCATATTCAGGAGCTTTCACTATAGAGTGGATCTTCTCTTTTTAGGGATCTTTAAAGGATGGAATAAAGGGAACATTCTTTAAAAATGTTGATCAGTTAATTAAAAGTGTAGCATGACCCTCATAACTGAAAAATTTGTTACTAGAGGTTTAAAAGACATGTAGATGAGACACTTAGGAAGTTAGTTTAGTGCTAAGGTATTGATTAAGGTGTTGGTTAAGGATATTGAACTTAAGGATTTTTTCCAACATGAAAGATTCTATAAATTTTCAAATATTTCTGTAGAGGTTAAACTTCCCTAAGACTAAAGCAAAACAAATTTGCATGTTGCTTTCCATACTGTGCAAGACATAAAACAGGTTTTAATGGTTCTTTAAAAAAAATAAAATAAATCTATCTTAATCTTGTCCTCTGGACAAAATAAGTGTAATATGTTGGTCTCAAACAAATCAGGGGGAAGAGCTGTGTTCATTTAAAGTCAGGTTGGTATCCTCTGTGTTGAAGAATGAAGTTAATGGAAAGAACATGGCAAGCCTTCATATTTTTGTGCTTTTATGGAATAATTGTGGATAAATCTGTAATCATTAAAATATTACATCTACATATAGTAGAAGTATAATATCTTGCATATCTATAGCATTAAAAAAGGTGAAGTATTGACAGGAAATTGAAACAACTGTTTATAAAAATGATTATGTACTACAGCATACAAGATTTTTAAAATTTATTCTGACAATTTTTTTGTCAATATTTCAATGTTTTAAACATTTAAAGTTTTAGTCCTTCAGGAATCTATAAACATACCTGCATTTCTGTCACTCTCTCTGTTTATATATCTATATGTATCAAAACCAACTGATATTTATGTGGATTTATATAATCAAAAAAACAGACTATTCAAATTGTTCATAGGTACTGTACTTGGAACCATTGGTCATGTTTGGAGTTGTCATACTAGTGTTAACCTATATAATACCCATAACTGTCTTTTTCTTTGTGATGGATATTTGAAACATAATTAAGGGCAATATGTTTTATCCATGTGTCACAGTTTTACCTCAGCTGATAATCAAGCATCACACAGCTACTCACTCACTGCTCCCTGATGGAATGGGGGAGAGAGAAGGGTAAAAGTGAAGAAAATCATTGCTTGAGACAAAGTCACTTTAACAAGTAAAGCAAAAGCTGTGTACACAAGCAAGCAAAATAAAAAATTGATTCACCAGTTCCCAATGGGCAGGCAGGTATTCAGCCACTCCAGGAATATAGGACTACATCACACCTAATGGCTATTTGGGAAGACAAACACCACCACTCTGAACCTTCCCCTTTTTCTTTCTTCCCTCAATTTTATATGCTGAGCGTGATACCATAAGGAATATCCCTTTGTTCAGTTGGATGAGCTGTTCTGGATGTGTCTCTTCTCATCTTCTTGTGCACCCCCAGCCCATTCACTGTTGAGATGGCAGGAGAAGCAGAAAAGATGTAAGGGCTGTTTAGCAATAATGAAAACATCTCTTTATTATCAACAGTGTTTTCAGCACAAATCCATAGCCACATAATAGCTACCATAACGAAAATTAACCACCCCAACCAAAACCAGCATACCATGGTTTAATGTAACACAAATATTGTATCGTAAACAGTTTTTCATAAAAAGTTTTGTTTTGTAGGGCAGTAAATTTCCTGACTAAAAATGAAAAATATCAGACTTTGTGTGCACAGCAACAGCTATACATTTCATTTTATCCTTGTGAGGGTGTAAACCCTTAAAAATATCCAATCTCATTGGCATGAAGTATGTTGAAATATTGGATTTTGGGTTTGCTTTAATCTTGTTAGGATTGTGGGACCTGTAGTATTTTAAGGAAAGTTTTCCCTCTCTTCTATATTACTTACTGGTGTAGGTAACATATTCAGTAATTCAAATATATTAAATATTATTTATTAAATATTTCTCTCAAAAATATCAGTATTTTGAATCTAATGCCACATAATACAGGACATAATACATTCTGGAGTATCTTGATGAAAACACTGCATTTTACAGAAAGGAAATCTAATATTGATTTTAACTTATTCATTTGTGTATGTTATAGTTTCTTACATAAACATAGCTTTTTATTCGTCCCAGGATTGTCAAGAAAATAGTAGATAAGAGAATTTACTTTTGTCTGGAATAGTAGGACATAACTGTTCTCTGGGGAACGCTTGTCATTATATTTAACACCTCCGTTATGTCATAATCATCAGGTGGTTCATTGTTCTATTTTCAGCTACTGCTATCTAAATTACGTAATAAGATGTATCCTTTAGCTTGCCAAAGAATCCGGATGATGGAAAAGATCATAATGGCTGTGCAGCTCTTCACATGGACTGTAACTGGCGTAGAGATGTGCAGAGTACTGTCTGAAATTCAACAAAGGCAAAGGATTGAATAACCCCATGTACCAGTATAGCCTGGGGGTTGACCTGATGGAAAGCAGCTCTATGGAGAAGGACCTGTGGGTCCTGGTGTACAACAAGCTGTTCAGGAGTCAGCACTGTGCCTTCGTGACTGAGAAGGAAAAAGGTATCCTGGGGTGCATTAGGAATGGCTTGACAGCAGGCTGAGAGAGGTGATCCTGCCCATGTACTTGGATCTAGTGAGGTCACATCTGAAGTGTTATGTCCAGTTCTGGTGTGCTCAGTACAAGAGATACATGTTGCTCCTGGAGTGGGTTCCCCCTGAATATGAGGAAGAATTTTTTTGGGTGGATGACTGAGGACTGGCAGAGGTTGCCCAGAGAAGTTATGGAGTCTCCCTCACTGGAGATACTCAGTAACTGTCTGGATGCAATTCTGTGCTCTAGGATGACCCTGCTTGAGCAAGGGTGTTGGACCAGATGATCCACCATGGTCCCTTCCAACCTTATTCCTGCTGTGATTCTGATATTCTGTGGCTGCTGGCTAGGTACAAATCACAGGAGTTATTCATTCCATCCTTCTAGCATCAAACACTCTTATATTTTTAAAGTAATGCAATTATTTTCATGTATATATATATATACACACACAAAAAACTTTTTTTTTTTTTTTTAATTCGCCTCTCTCCTCCCTTCCCCCCCCGCCCCTCTCCCCGAAGAACAGGAGAGGGAAGAAAAAATGTCCCCATGTTTCTAATCTGGAATATCATATTAATCTGTTTCAAGGTTACTTCTGCAGTAATTGAGACTCAGACTTTTCTGTTAAAAATGTAGGATGCAAATCTAAACAGTATCAAGTACGTCCTTTGGTTTACTAGCATAGGACACAGCATTATTGTTTTTAAAACTTATTAAACATAAGGGACAGATTCTCTGCTGGCATAATTCAGCATGACTTCACTGAAATCAATGCAGTCATGAAACTTTAAAACTTCTGTAGTGGTCATTCACCTTTTTATTATTGTTGTATTATAGAAAGAAGATATTTGGCTTTCAGGGGACACCTAGCTTCTGTATCTATGAAAAGTCTTCAGCCCTTAACCTTTTGAACATTACAAGACCAATTGTAACACAAGATGGAAGGCATTCTGCTTGACCATGTAAGTAATTAACAAAATCACATTGTTTGTAGAGAAAGTATACAGAAAAGTGTGTAATGTTGCAGAAATGACCACATGCTAAAAAACTAACCAAACCAAATCTTTTTCACTGTAAATTTTTGAAGCTGGGTGCAAAGTTCTATCATAATAATATTTTTATTTTTTAACAGATAAACTGTAAAATAGAAGCATGAATACAATTATTTTGGGTATTTAGCATGCAAAGGTAAAGAGAAAGCTGTTACATTATAAATATGCTAGTTTTAAAATATGCTGCTAGTTCTATAGAAGCATTTTATACAAATGTTTAATGATGCAGAGAGGACCAATGAACTTTTTTAGAAATATCTAGGCATTTTACTCCAAAAATGGAACAAGATGTTTAACTATATATAAATGTTTTTAAAATATGATTCTGAGTTTAGTTCTTAAAGTTGAGAAGGACAAAGAAACAAGTTTTTCATTGGATCACTGAAGTCCAGGTTTCCTGCAAGTCACCCAAAACTAAACTCTCAAGTCCAACAATGTCTGAAATTGCTTTAAAAAGTTGCCTTTGAAAAAATATTGATCTTCAAACATACTCTGAAAGATATTGAATACAAAATTGAAAACTGGAACTAAAATTTATGATGATGTTTTCACACTAGCAATACCTCAGGCTCCAATTTCTCTTTGTAGCTTTGCTGTATCATTCTTCTGTTCCAGAAACAGTTAGAAAAAATGACATAGTATTAATATCTATTACTTGCTAGTTCTGTTATAAAAGAAATAGTCCACAACTATCAAGGTTTAGTATGGCAATAGTTGAAAAACTTTCTCCATTTCCAAAGTTCTTAAAGCTTCCAACTCCACTTAGAAATACTTGCAATACAAAATTGACTTGAGAGTAAAAAAATTCAATCTGTTTTTCATTTACATTTCTTTTTCCTCCATGTAATGAATGCATTAAATCTGCCGTGGTCCCAGACTGTCATTGCTCAACATTGTGTTTTACAGCATCAAATCATCAGTTGCAAAAATGTTTTTTAATATTCCTGTGAGGAAAGATACTTCAATACTAAACAATACAATTGTAATTAGATGAAAATTCTTGCAAACTATTTTCTTCTGGTGATTCTAACATACAGTTGTTTGGGGTCTCTTTGTTTTTTTGAGTGGGACATTTAGTTTGGTGTTTTTTTGTTTGTGACTATGGGTTAGATTTTAGAAATTTGCTGAAATTTAAAGTTGTCAGATGAAGCAGATTATTTTTAAGAGCAATACAAAAATGCAGCTGTATAAAAATCTTCAATAACAAGTTTTCAACTTTTGTTATTGTAAAGAAGGGTTCTTTCATAGTTTCATAGGTAGTATGTATTTCTTGGTAAGTAATTGAAGCTTTTTAAAAATTATTGTTCAGTCTGATTTTCTCTATTGTAAACAGATACAAACCTACAAATCTGAGACTGAGATAAATGTCATGAACATGGGGTGAAATAAGCTTCCAGATTTTGCACTGACTATAGAGAAAAACAAAAACAACAACAACAAAAAAAAAAGATTTTAGACTGAGAACCTAATTCTGAGGTAGCTAAAAGTATTACTAATAAATTTCATCTTGCTACTGTCTCCTGCCCACATGACTTAACTTCTAAGAGTAATTTTAATTTCCTCCATTTACATTAATTAACTATTCCCAGGGGTTTGGAAAATAAGGAAAACTATCAACAACATAAAATTAAACAATACATAAATACCCAAGGTGTTGGTCTCTAGCTTTCATGTTTTGCATAGTCCTTTTCCAGGCTGTTCTCCTTAGGGTAACCTACTGCAGAAGTATATAACAACATGTCTTTATCAAGAAGGTACAAGTGTTGTCATTTGTTGGAACCAGACTTCCATGACAAAAATAAAGAAGTATTCTCCTTCTTTTGCCAAACAAGTGATCTCAAAATTTCTGAGCTTTGCTACAATCCATTTCAATTGTCTACTTTGAAAATCAGCCTTCAAATTAATTGATATTTATGTTATAGCTCTTGAAGACAACAATTTTAGTGTCCACTAAAGCTGTAGAAGTAGTAAATTTGTTTGTCTCCGTACTGTGGGTAATGACAATACATAAAAGTTTGGATTGGACAGGGTCAGCCTTATTGGCAGATCTTCTGGCACTGACTAACCAGGTGGATATGTATAAATATATATCCCAAAGTTTAAATGTCCTACCACTCGTATTTTCAGTGTAGTCCATTGTATTCAGGTTTTCTAGAGGTTGATGCATTACAGGGAACGTGATACACCAACTCAATATCATGATCATTGGCCCAAGTGTTTACGAAGTTGCTTCCGAAATTAGTCTCCTTGTCTGACTCAATTCTTGTGGTGTTGCATCTCCACAAGACTTCCTTTTCAAGGCCCAAAATATATTTCTGTCAGTGGCATGGGGCACAGAATATGTTTCCAGCCACCCAGAGGTTGTTTTCACCAATGTAAGCTCATGATGCCTGCCTTGGTGGGATTTTTGAGTGTGATACAATCTGCCAGGCCTCCTCATATTTATGTTTCAGCTAATTCCTTCAGGTACTGGCTATCTTTCTCCACTGTGGTCCATTTGCCTGGTTGCCATATAATATCTTCCTTGAAGAATACCTTTCCTTCATGCTAGATCAGACCTGTCTCCAGAGGCTAAACACTTGTGTCCCTTTTCCAATCACCTTGTCAATGCCCCCTTCCCTAGAAAATTATCCCAGATACTTAGCTTCCCTATCCTTTAACTCCAGGCTACTAGTTTCCTGACTAGCAGAGCACGGGAAACTAACCTTGAACTTCACAAAGATCTCTTATTTCCCTATAGACTGGAAATAATTTTGTAATAACAAACATTATCACTACATTGTTCAAATTACGTTTGCTGTGATTTATATTCACCAATAGTTATATGGAGACAAATTTTCAATTTTTCAAGCAATAAGGGAAAAAATATTTACACATTTATGTCATAAAACTCTCATCAGAGCAATGATAGAGTCATGAGAAACCATAGATTACAAAAGAGCTCTCCACACCCTCTAGTTCCAAACCTCTTGTAAAAGTACTGCCATGTTTATCCAGGGCCCTGTCAAGCTGAATCTAGAACATCTCCAGTGACAAAAATTCGGCTTATTTTTTCAACCTTATTCAATGTTTGATTGTTCTGATAATGAGAAATTTTTGTTACTTGTATTTAGGCAGGATTTCCCCTGAAGCAACTTGTGCCTGTCATCTGTTTTTTCCACCTTGCAGCCTAGTGAGAAGACTAACTCTGTAAGTTCTCTATAACTCCCTTTTAGCTACACATAGGAGTTCCCCTCCAAGTATAATCTGCTCTAAGCTGGAAAAACCACAATTTCTTCAAACTTTTTTCATGTGCAGAGTCATTCAACCATCTAATCATGTTGGCTTTGTTGGACCCTCTCCAATTGTTCAATGTCTCTCTTAAACTGGTGAATCAAAACAGTCAATCAAGCATTACAATCATCTCAATGAGAATTTGTGCTGAGACCTGCTAATTTACTATGTCTTCAACAACTAAGACAGATGGCTCTGGGTAATTATTGAGGATTTTGAAACTTTGGCTTTCCCAAAAATATCATAAAGCTTGAACTCTGTTGGCATAAATTGCTTTGGTTTCTTTGATTTTTTTTTGTTTGTTATTTATGTTTCATATGTTGTTTGTTTGTTTAATTTTAAATGAAAATGGAAACAAAATCTAAGTTTCATTCACATAACTTTTCTCCTTATTCTCTTTGGTTTGTGGAAAGTTGGGCATAAGCTAACAGTGTGTGCTGGTAAAACCTCCAAGAGGAACATAGTCAGGAGGCTAAGGGAAATGACAATTCCCTTCTCCTCAATATTGTTGAGACCACAGAACTGGAGTTCTGCATTTGGTTCTGGACATTATAATATAGGAAAGAGAGAAAAACAGAATCGCAGAATGGGTAAAGTTAAAAGGGACAACTGGAGGTCACCTAGTACAACCTCTCTGTTTAAGCAGAGTCCTTGAGAGTACATTACTCAGGATTGTGTCCAGAGAACTTTTGGTTATCTTCAGAGAACAAGACTCTGGAAAACCTGTGCTAGTGCTGTCACCCTCATAGGAAAGAAGTCCTCATGTTTTGTGGAACTTCTCATGCATCATTTTCTGGCTGTTGCCTCCTGTCCTATTGCTAGCCACCACCTAGGAGAGTCTGGCTCCCTTCAGATATCTCTATACAATGATAAGATCCCCTCTCAGTCTTCTCTCATTGTGAAGGAAAGATAAATCAGGTGTCCCCCAAAAATGTGAGGAGCAGAAGGATTTAGGAAAATTTATTTTCAAAGGCTAGAACACTAGAAAGAACATTAAACCTAATAGTGTTACAAACACTGAGCCTTGGGAAAAAAATACACTTCTATTCTTGTGTCTTTTATTGTTTCTCTTGTTCCCCCCATTCCCCTCCCCCTGCACCCAGCAGAGACCTTCTGAAAAGTCTGCAACCTTACCTTCTCCCCATGGCAGGGGTCCAATCCTTGTGGAACCCTCAACTTGCTGGCAATGCTCTTCCTAACTCACCCCAGGATACAATGGACCTTCTTGGCCACAAGGTCATGCTGCTGGCTCATTTACAGCTTGTTGTCCACCAGGACCTCCGGTTCTTCTTCATATCAGGTCAGCCTCCAGCCTGAGAGAGTGCATGGGGTTATTCTCCCTCAGATGGAAGATCATGCATTTGTCTTTGTTGAATTTCATAAAGTTCCTCTCAGCCCACCTTTCCAGCCTGTCAAGGTCCCTATGAAAAGCTGCACAGCACTCTAGCATTTCAGCAGCACCTCTCAGCTTTCTGTTACTTATGCCTTAAAGGATATGCTTAGTATTTTGGAGATTTCACTTTAGCTAGGTGGATAACTTGGAATATTAAGGGCCAGAAGAGCCTGTGTTCCAATGTGTTTGCATTCTTGTGTATAGATAAGTGGGGTATAAGACAAAACATAGAGTTAGGCTTCAAGGTCTGCTACAGGCTGGACATAGGTAAGTAATAAGGAAAAGTTCTGTTGGACATTGGGGGAACATAGAAGTAAGATGGACTTTAGTTGGATATTATGGGGGATGGGCACTCTAAATGTTATAAAAATGGGGAGATTGTTAGGATTTTTCTCTTTTTGGATCACCGGGCATTGACCAGTAAACCTGCTTCTCAATTTTTTTTCTGTCGCCCTTAAGGCATCATCATCAACAAGCTTGCTGAGGAGGCATCTACCCCTTCATCCAAGTCATTGATAAGTAAGTATTGACCCTTGGGTGATACAACTAGTTGCAGGCCTCCAATTAGACCCTGTGCCACGGATCACAGCACTCTGGGACCCACCATTCTGCCAGTTCTCAATCCACCTTACCATCCACTCGTTCCACTCACTTCCTGAGCTTTCCTGTGAGGACACTGTAGGACATAGTGGCAAAGTCCTTGCTGAAGTCTAGGTAAACAACACCCATTGCAGTTCTTTCATCTATCCAGCCAGTCGTCCCACTGTAGAAGGCAGTCACATTTGTTAAGCATGATTTTCATTTGGTGAATTCATGCTGATTGATCCTGATCAAACTTCTTGTCGTCCACATGCTGAGATATAGACAAACTGCTCAGCAGCGGTGCTCCTGTCTGCTAAATGCCTCTAGCACTTGCCCTGTAAGTACTAGTAAAGGTACTTAGTACAGTATAATAATTAATCTATTTTTTCATTTCCTTATGGCAAGCTAAGATGCTTATCAATCTCAATGTCCAGAATTGTCAATGTTCAATACAGTTTAAATGTATTTTGGTTGCTCAATTTTTTGACTTTTCTGAAATGTTCTTACTGTATTTAGATGATGTAAGTTCTTGCTAGTATTTCTAATATAATTTAACTATAATTGAATATTGCAACATATAGTTGCTAACTGTTTTTATAAATCTAAACCATTTTGATACATTAATATATGAAGTTCATGCTGGTTATCCACTATGTTCTTGAATCCATCTCAATGTGATTGCTTTCTAATTTATAATCCCTTACTATGCATTTATTCCATTTACTTTCAAAATACCTTTGCATTTGTTGACATTACAACAGTGTTAGTTTTAAAAGAGTAATTTATTGTTTGATACAAATTTCTTGACATAGCTCCAGTTTATCATAAATAAACTATATTAGTGCACTGATGAAAATTCTACAATACTAATGAAAATTTTAACTATCATTTCAGTATCATAATTATTCCAGAAGAATTCCTTTATGAATTTTCCAGTGAATTTTTAAGATTTCTTTATTGATTATTTTCAAGATCAGTGAAATTACTGATTTTCTTCCTTTTTGTATTTTATTGGAACTGTATGCAGCTACTAATTTATTTCACGTTAGTATGACAATCAATATCTTGTCAAATCCTTAGTACACATCCTGCTGCACAACATTTATGCCCTGCTTTTATCAATCAAACTTATAATTTAGCTGAAGAAGGAAATATCACTAGTGGAATCTTATTTTCAATAAAAAATATTCCTGCTCTTAACCCTTTAATTAATTGAAATTTGTTTGAGTTTTATATGGAAATCATAGAGTCATTTAAATTGGAAAAGATTTCCAAGATCATTGAGTTTAACTACACACCTGACACTGCCAGGCCCACCACAAAACTATGTCCACAAGTACCACATGCATATAAATTTTTAACACTCCCAGGGATGATGATTCCACCACTTCCCTTGGAAGCCTGTTCCAATGCTTGACAACTCTTGCCCTGAAGAAATTTTTCTTTATACCCAACCTAAACTTCCTCTGGCGCAACTTGTGGCCATTTCGTCTTGTCATTTGTTATTTGGGAGAAGAGGCTGACCCCCACCTGAGTACAATCTTCTTTCAGGCAGTTGTAGAGAGTTAACAGGTCTCCCAAACCTCCTTTTCTCCAGGATGGACAACCCCAGCTCCCTCAGCTGCTCCTCATAAGACTTGTGATCCACCCTCTTCATCAGCTTCATTATGCTTCTTCAAACACACTTCAACACCTCAAGGCATTTCTCATAGTGAGAAGCCCAAAACTGAGCACAGGATTCTAGCTGTGGCCTCAGCTGTGCTGAAGACAAGGGGGTGATCTCTGTCCTAGTTGTGCTGGCCACACTTTTATATAATTCATTATGCAATTTGCCTTCTTGGCCACCTGGGCACACTGCTGGCTCATGTTCAGCCAACTGTTTGTCAGCACTCCCAGATCCTTTTGCACTGAACAACTTTACAGCCATTCTGCCTCTAGCCCATAGCCTTGCATTGTTGTGATTGCTGAGACCCAAGAGCAGGACTCAGCACTTGGTGCTGTAGAATCTCATATAAATGGCCTTAGCCCATCAATTCAGCTTGTTCAGATCCCTCTGTCAAGCCCTCCTAGCCTCAAGCAGATCAAAACACCTGCCTGACTTGGTGTCATCTGCGAACTTGGTGAACTCAATTCACTTGTCCGGGTTGTTGATAAAGATATTCAACACAACTGGCCCCAGTACTGAGCCTGGTGAAAACTGCTTGTGACTGGTCTCCATCTGAATTTAGCTCCACTTGCCACCACCCTTTAGACAGTATGTTTAGTTACGTAAAGAAAAGAATTTAGGAAGTTTGATAGTAAGTGCAACACTGGTTTAACAATAATTGATGGCAAGATACACTTGATTATTTACTGCATAAATGACAAGGTCAGACAAAGCCATCAAGGAAACCCTCATATTGACTTAAGGGGTTCAGAAAACACCTCCTTGCATTCTAAACTCTTTCTGAGGGGAATTCAGGTCAAGATGGATCCAGTACAATCAGTACTTTATATCACTTAGCTAAGAGTTTCATCATGCTTATTCCTAGCTCACTTATGTGTTCACTTTACACACAGAATTACACATAGAATTGACAAGGTTGGGAAAGACTGTAGAGATCATCATGTCCAACCTTTTACCTAACTTAACAACTTATCCAACACCAATTCATCATCTAGACCACCTCAACCATCTAAACCATCTAAATAATGTCACTAAGTTCATCATCCAACCTATCCTTAAACACATCCAGGGACGGTGATTCCACCACCTCCCTGGGAAGCCCATTCCAATGGGAAATCACTCTCTCTGTGAAAAAGTTTCTCCTGATATCCAACCTAAACCTCCCCTGATGCAGTCTAAGACTGTGTCCTCTTGTCCTGTTACTGGGAGCCCTGCCTGACCACAACCTCCCTTCAGGTAGTTATAGACAGCAATAAGGTCACCCCTGAGCCTCCTCTTCTCCAACTCCCTCAGCCACTCCACACAGGGCCTGTACTCCAGCCCCTTCACCATTCTCATTGCCCTTCTCTGGACACGTTCCAGCAACTCCACATCTTTCTTAAACTGAGAGCCCAGAACTGGACACAGTACTCAAGCTGTGGCCTAACCAGTGCCAAGTACAAAGGAAGAATAACTTCCCTAGTCCGACTGGCAATACTATTCTTGATGCAGGCCAGGATGCCATTGGCCTTCTTGGCCGCCTGGGCACACTGCTGGCTCATATTCAGTTTCTTATCAACCAACACACCCAATTCCCTCTGCACCTGGCCATTCTCCAGCCACACCATCCCCAGCCTA
>VXBA01006033.1:75254-143147 GCA_013399895.1 Serilophus lunatus
TGTGACTTCTCCAACAAGAGAACACCAGAAGTGAGGCTGAGCCCGAATAACTGGACGAATGGGAAGCTGGCTGTGGCCGGAAAAGAAGGTGACGACATTTCAAGCGACGAGGGAGAAAGCTTGAAAAGCGGAAACACGGCCCCGCCCCACTCCCTTTTTCGGGCGCCGCTGCTGGGAAGAGCATCACTGCTCCGGTGCCCGGTGTCTGCAGTCCCCCAGCAGGATTCCACCTATTCCTCTCAACCTGGGAGCAAGTATTCGGACAAAGGGAGGTGAGGGAGCTGGTTGGTTTTCACCTGTGTTTGTGTTTTCCAGAGAGGCTGAAGGGCCGAAGGTGCTTCCAGAGAGCAAGAAGGGAAAAGACACCCTTTCCTACCCTTTCCCCCTGTCCCTTTTAAATAACTCCCTTGTAATAAAAAGCCCCTTGCTGGCCATTCTATTCAGTTTCTCCGTCACCTTTATTGAACTCACGCCCCTGAACGCTAAACAGTGTTTAAACCACTACAGTCTCCAAAACTCACGGCTGAAAATGCATGGCAAAGAACAGGGTGCTGGAGGGTACTTTTGCCGTGCTGCAGTCCAGCCCCATGCCACACCACACATTGCAGGGAGCCCAGCCACAGGTCCCACCATGCTTAGAAGAACCAAGCTCCCCAACCCCACCACTGCCCAGCAGGCACCGCCACTGCGGGCACAGCTCAGCCCCACCGCTTCGTCCATCTGACAGCCCCCCAAAGCACCGTGGGCTCTGTGGCCAGCAGTCAGGGCCCAGCAACGCAGACACAGCTCAGCCTTGCCGCCACCTCCCCACACCATGGGCTGGGGGATGCAAGAAGCCGATTTAAGGTAGGGATGGCCCCGGATGGATGCTGGGTCTACCTGGAGAACTGCACAAAGCCGCTGACCGTTGTGCCAGCAGCAGCTCTACCGAGGCTGGCCCCACTGCTGGACTGCCATGGGGAGCTCAGCACCCTGTGGCCCACTGTGGACCCCCCGCACAGCCGCCATCACCCCTGCACCACCAGCAACGCTGGCACAGAGCCACCACCCCCACGTAGCCTGCCCCTGCTGTGCCAGGAAAACAACCTCCCCAGCTCGCTGCCCTGGCAACAGGCATACTCGAGATTAGGGAGACATCACGCCAGGACCCTCCCCAGGTAGACACAGGATGGAGAAAAGGGGGGCCTCACTCCCAGCCCCCTCCATGCCCTCCCCTAGCTCTCCGGTTCCCTTCAAAAAGAAACCAGAGACTAAAAAAGGAGAAATGGGGAAAGGGGGGGGGGGGGGGGAGGGAAAAATCTTTTTATTTAATCCAAAAAGAAAAGTTTTCTAAAAAGTATGTTAGCCTGTGACAAAACCCCTTGGCTTTAAACTACCCAAAAGAATAAAGAAAGAGAAAAGGCAGGAAAGAAAGACTAAAAAAGGGAGATGAAAATAAGACATAGCTGCCATCAAATACTTTTGTGGACATCACATCATAATTGTAGGTTCCCAAGAAAACCAAATTGGAGCCTATCAGTGCTGTATTTGTGGGGTTTGCCTAACTTGGCTACCCCTCCCACGTGGGACATTTGCGTAATTGATCACTTAGTGCCCTCACAGCCAAAGTGATGGCTGCCACAATCAGTCAGGACCTTCAGAGGTGTGGTGTGGGCAGCCTGCCAGGCAGGTCTTCTTTGATTGACAACCCAGCCACATGTTTCTCCAGCCACCCACTTCTCCATGGACTCAGCCACCTTGGCTGCAGACCATGTGCTCGCAGGCCTAGGCCTGGCCCTTCCCACACACACACTCACTGTGACTTGGCTGTAACCCACATAAATTCAGTGAGATACGAATCTAGTCTCTCACATTCTTAAACTCAGAACTTATTTGTTTTTTAGAGCAATGGTTTGCAAACCTCATGTTTCAATCAAAGCTGATCTGCTTTCAGAAGACAACTACTGAGCTGTAGAATTGGTTTCATAGAATTAATCAGGGCCTTTATATTTACCTCTGTGATCATTTAAGTAGTTTCAATTCAGCGGAAATATTATGTGTCTTGGCAGCCTTATCCATCTGCTCATTGTTCTAATGTTCTTCAGTGGCATGACTTTTGGGCATATGAGTATCTATGTGACACACCTTCAGAGTCATGCTCACTGCCTGTGCAGCAATCTCCTGATAACAATGAAGCAGCCGAGATGGGTTTACCTCTACATTGCCAATTGCTCCTTTTCCACTGCTGAAGCCACCCCCACAGGGCATTGGCCACCATCCATGGATCAGCGTAGAGATACAGCACAGGCCATTTTTCTTGCTTGGCAATCTCTAGGGCTAATTGGTTGGCCTTCACTTCTGCAAATCAACTTAATTCACTCTCTCTTTCAGCAGCCTCGACAACTTGTTGTGTGGGACTCCACTCAGCAGCTTTTCATTTCCAATGGTTTCCCACTACATGTGAAGACCCCCCAGTGAATAGAACATATCTTTATTCATTTTCTGGTAACTCATTATATGATGGTGCTTCTTGGGTACAAGTCACCTTCACAGGGAATGCTCCAAAGTCTCTGCCTTCTGGCTAGTCTTCTAGGATTCCTGGGAAATTGAACTTTTCCATTTGGGCTTTTTGTGTAATCAGAGCTACCCACTTAATCCATGTAGCACTAGTTGAGTGATGTGTTGAGGGGATGTTCCCTTTGCACATCCAGTGCAGCACAAGCACCTTGGTGCCAAGAGGAGGCATGTTTCCATCGTAGTGACTTCTGAGGCAGCTCAAGCCCTCATAGGCTACCAGTATTTCCTTTTCCATTGGAATGTAGTGGGCTTCTGATCTTTGATAACTACATCTCCAAAATCCTAATGATCAACTACAGGTTTCTTCTCATATTCTCTGCCAAAGCCTTCAGTGAGACCATGCTGTCCAGCTGGAGTGGAGAGAATATTTTGCACAGCTGGTCCTGTCCGAACAGGCCCAAGAGCTACCGCATGAGCTATTTCTTGTTCGATCTGCTCAAAGACCTGTTGCTGCTCAAGGTTCTTTTTCCAGGTCACTCAATAGAGGGGGCTCACAAGCTGACTGTACCCTGTAATGTGCATTCTCCAGAATTCCACAAGGCCTAGGAAAGCTTGTGTTTCCTTCTTGTTGACCGATGGAGACATAGTCACTGTTTTGTTCACTACATCCATGGCTATATGGAGCCATCCATCCTGCCATTTTATTCTTGAGAACTGGATCTGCTCTGCAGGCCCCTTTATTTTACTTTGTTTTGTGGCAAAACCAGCCTTCAGAGGGATTTGGAATATTTTCTTTCCTTTCTTAAAAACTTCTTCTGCTGTTTTGCCCCACACAATGACATCATCAATATACTGAAGTGTTCCAGGGGAAGGCTCTCCCCTGTTCTAGTGCATCAATCGGCCCATGGCAAATGATTGGGCTATGTTTCCACTCCTGGGGTAGTCGAATCCAGGAATACTGGACACCTCTCCAAGTGAAAGCAAACTGCACTGTGGCCTGCACTGTGTTGTCAGAGGAATGGAGAAGAAGGCATTAGCAATATCAATTGTAGAGTACCACTTGGCTGCTTTCGACTCTAGCTCATATTGAACTTCCAACATGTCTGGGACAGCAGCACTTAAAGGTTGGATAACTTCATTCAGGTCACGATAGTCCGCTGTCAGCTTCCACTCTCCATTAGACTTTCGTACTGGACATATGGGGCTGTTAAAGGGTGAGTGGGTCTTGCTGATAACTCCTTGGCTCTCCAGTTGATGAATTAGTTCATGGATGGGGGTTAGGGAGTCTTGGTCAGTGTGATATTGCTGTTGATGCACCATTCAGGTGGCAATTAGCAGTTGCTGGTCTTCGACTTGCAACAATCCTACAATGAAGGGATCCTCTGAGGCCAGGCATGGTACATAATTGCTTGATTTTCTCTGTGTTCACACTAGGTACACCAAAAGCTGATCGATACCCCTTTGGATCCTTGAAGTATCCTCTCGTGAGGTAGTCGATGCCAAGGATATAAGGGGCCTCTGGGCCAGTCACAATAAGGTGCTTTTCCCGTTTGTCCTCTGTTAAACTCACTTCGGTCTCTAATACAGACAGTTCCTGATATCCTTCAGTCACTCCAGAGATCCAGATGGGTTCTGCACTCCTATGCCTTGATCACATTAATGTACACTGCACACCATTATCTACCAGAGCTCTACAACTGTGTGGATCTGATGTGCTAGGCCATCGAATCCACACAGTCCAGTACGCTTTCTCATCCCTTTCCTTCTCCTAGCTGAAGGCAGGGACTCTCTATTCCTGTTCTTGGCCACAGTGTTCACTACCTGACCTCTGTGATGCTAGATCATACGTCCCCTCACCAGGATCAAAGGAGTTGTTTTCAGTCTTTTTGGATGTAGGAGGCCACCAGTTGCTCTCTTGGGTGTCTGTAGCAACTATGTGGACAGTCTTCCTGAGTGACCCCTTCTTAACAGCTTTTTTCCCTCTCAGCTCACATACCTGAGCTTCCAGCTTAAAGGTAGGTTCCTCATCCCACTTCCTCATGTCTTCCCCAAGTCATGCAGAAAGAACCAGAGTTCACCACGTGGCCTGTGTTTGGGGCTTCCCTTCCTTCTGGCTGGGGCAGGAGAGGGCTGATGTCCTGAGCCCTAAGAGCTGAGGTTTTTGCCTTTGGGGATGAGGAGGTGCCCAGAGATTCTTCCACATTCCGAAGCCAAGAGGACGCTACTTCTACAGTTGGAATCCATCTTTGGATAATACAATGTCACAAAGCAATTGGAATATGATGCAGGGACACTCTGAACTGCCTTTCTCCACATGGCCATTGTGCAAGGTACTTCCTCTGGACCTTTAGGAGAGTTATCACTTCTAGGTTTACTATAAATGATTTCCAATATTGCCAATTCCCTTGGACACTGGATACCTTCATTTGTTGTGATCCACTTACTTGGAGACCTCATTAGATCTTCCTTAAATGGATATCTTTCCCTCATGCTCGTGAGGAGCTGTCTCCTAAGGCTGCAAATTGTTCTTTCTTTTCCAATTGCTCTTTCAATTTCCTGACCTTTAGTGAGGGATCCTAGCTCTGGAGTTTCGTGGCCTTCCAATTGATGGCTATCAGCCCCATTATCCCAGCATCGAAGCAGACAGGTAGGAATCTGCTCACTGGGTTGATGGCTGTAATCTTTCCACAGGTCTCAGAGTTCTGATGAGGTCAGGGGCTGGTTAGCTTTGTCAGTAGAGCATGAGTCTCTTAATCTCAGGGTTGTGGGTTCGAGCCTCACTTTGGGCGACAAAATGACTCTAATGGGTTAACCTTGGCTGGACACCAGGTGCTCACATTCACTCTAACCCCCCTCCCAGCCAGGAAGAGGGAAAAGAATGAGATGGTAAACAACTCATAGGTTGGGATAAGGCAGTTTACTAGAAGCAAAAGCAATGCTTAAGTGCGCAAAAGCAAAGCAGAAATCTAATCTCTATTTCCCATCAGCAGCAATGACTGGCCACTGTCCTGGGAAGCAAGGCTTCAGTACGTGTAGTAGTTTCTCAGCAGGAGATCATTGGAAACAATGAATGACCTCCTGCTCCTCCTTAGTTTTCATATCTGAGCTGACGTCGTATGGTATGGAATATCCCTTTGCTCAATTTGTGCCAGCTGGCCTACTTGTGTCCCCTCCCAGAATCTTGCCCTAGGTTGGGGAAGGAACACTACAGTCTCAATGCTGTGCTCAGCAGTAGTCAAAACACTGGTATGTTATCAACACCCTTCTAGCCACCAATGCAAATCACAGCACTGTGAGGGCTGCTGTGGGGAAATGGGCTCCATCTCAGATAGACCCAATACAATATTATATGTGTATATTCTATTATTTCTTGTGAAAGACAGCCTAGGAGGATTTAGTCAAGGAGATAACTTAGCACTTATCATCACTTCTTTGTTTCCAATGCCTCTCCATTCTCCCCCAAACTGAGCTGCACAGCAGGGAAGGAGAATGGGGCATTCATGGCCAGTCCATAAAAGCTTCTCTCTGCCACTCTTTCCTCCTCACACCTCTGGCTTGTTCTAGTATGCATGGTCTTCATGGACTGTAATGTCTACTCTGGCATGCTTGCCTCCACACGTTGCAGGGAAATCTTTGCTCCAGCACCTGAAATACCTCCTGCCCTTCCTTATACTCTGATGTTAGTGCTTACAGGATTGTTTCTCACCCTTTTTCTTTTTTTTGTTTGTTTGGTTTTTTTGTTTTGTTTTGATCTTTCTTAAATATGACAGAATCACAGAACATTTTTCGTTGGAAAGGTCACCAAGGATCATCAAGTCCAACTCTTAAGTGAATGGCCCACACAGGGACACCATCATGGTGCATTCTCCTGACCTATTCTTACAGAGACGTACCTCCTGTCCTCCCACCACAAGTTTGCCATGAGCACTCAGTACAGGAACTATTTGATAGGATGTTGTTCTGCACTGTCAAATCTGTCTTATACAGTGACATAAAAAATGTTTTATTAGTGTTTAACATGCTCTGTAATTTACATATTTGGGATACAAGAGATATGGAAATAGAGAAGGAATTAAACTTTTCTCTCCTGTGCTCAGATGTGTGTTTTTCCTCTAGGCTGCAATACCAAAAAGTTGATATCACTTCAGCTACTCCTTCTTCATCCTGCACCACTTAGAAGTCACAAATACTAAACATTTATGTTTCTTTGTCCAAAATAAAGAGTCTGAAATGAACTATGCAAAAAACTTAACATTTAATGGTCTTGGCTTCACTATCTCCCACTCAGGATTCAAGAACACTGGCTTGTCCAGAAGATGACTGAGACCTTTAAACAGTTGTTGGTGTAGAGGATGCATCAAGGCTTGTTTCTGTTTCATTAATTCAGATACATTAGGTTTAAGTTATATATTGTGATAGCATTTGTCTCAGCACACAAAATTTTGCACTTCTCAAAAGGCATCACAAAGAACATAAGTACTTTTTTCAGTGGTACAATTGTGCCGCAAGTCATACTTGAATATTATATTTAATTATAGTATTGCAGTTGCAAGCATGTTAAAAAAGTTTAAAATTATTGCTATATGATTGAATTATAAAATAACAATTATATTTAAATTGCTGGCTTGTGAATAAGCCCTATTTAATATGTAGTTCAATAATCTTCATTAATAGTTGTTGAAGTCGTTGAAGTGTGCCTAAAACAATAGCCTCCCTTATTAAAATTATTTTGATTTGATGAAATTTCAAAATCATATTTCTGTTTCCATATATTTCAGACAATGTATTCCATATTAGGTAAAGGTTTCTTGTGTGCCATTATTTTCAGAACATTGTCATAGTTACATTTATTGTGAATCTCTGTCTTACAGTCTTTTGTCTTATTTAAGATTCTCCCTAAATGGGACTCTGCCTTACTTCCTGTTATGCAAATAAACATTATTCAAGTTTCAATGATCCAATGTAGAGTACACAGGATAAGCAGCTGTTTTTTATGGAGCTGGAGTTAAAGGTGTTTTTGAACATTTTGGTGTTTGCTTATGATTGGTTTAGGATTATAAAATATGAAGTCCCTTTTACAAGCTTCAGTCCTCAAGTTTTCCTATACTTATATGGAGCATGAAAGTATTTTTCATCCCAGCAGAAATGAAATACTCAGCCTTAATTATCTTGAGGGAAAAAGAACCCCTTTCTTCTGAAGTTTTATGTTACTACATACCCCTTATGATATGATAAGACATAAGCCTTTGACTTTTTTCCATGTTTTGAAGTCCCAGGTCTCAAAGGATTGTAAGCTTTCGATTCCATTTAATTTCTTAATTTCTATTTAGATAATTAAATTGCCCTTAGTGTTCATGTGCGGCTCCGAGTAGGAATTACATGGCATTTTAGAAATTCAGTCTTTACTTTCTTTTGAGAACCAGGGAGAGTCTATTCTGTTTATTCGTGTTTTACTGAAGCAAAGTTATATGTTGGAAATTTTACTAATATTGTATGCAAGTCAGGAAACTAAGCTCAGTACAGTGAACTAAAATTGCATAATGTTCTTGTAAGTACCAAGTACATCTGATGGATATTGTGATCATAACTTGTACGAGCCATTATATGAAATTAACATGTGTATTTGTTAACTTTTCTTACTACTTAAATCCCCTGCTTGATTAGAACAATATGTTGAATAATATTTCAGTCATATCTTGCTAATTTTTCATTGTTAACATCATGAATTAGATTCAGGTCTGCCATCACAGAAACCTTATTTATTCCTAATGACTTTACATTTCAATTATTTTCTATTTTGAACAGTCAGAAAGTATAAAATACTTCACAAACAAGGAAGCAAACAAACAAGCAAATGTAAAAAACAGAAAAAGTTCCAATCACAAAGATCTATTCCAGGTAGAATAACAGCAATAACTGTGTGGTAAATTAAGAAAGTAAGACGTGAAAGAAAGATGGAGGGAACTAGAGTTATCACAGAAGAAATTTCTCCTCTCAGGCTCTTAAGAGACATAAAGTAACAGATAGCTGCAGCTTCTACCACCCCCACTCTATCTTTCCTGTCCCACTGACAGAGTTGCCCTTGAGGTAAATATATCTGATAGACTCACAAATGAACTCCAACATCACTTCAGTTTCCAGTCTGTCATAGAGAAGTTAAACAAAACTGGAGTAATTTTAATATAAAATAGAGGATGAAGGCTGTGATGGTTCTGCTTAATCACAAGCAAATCAGACAACCTCGCCTCCAGGGAGGCAACACTGGTCAGGAGGGCACAGAAGAGTGCTAAGGGCAGCAACAGTTTTAGTCACTCGATTTTAATCCACTGCCATGTGCTTGTCAGAGGTCTCAATTAGTCTAATCACATTCCTTGTGTGGTTTTAAGAGTCTCATGGACTTAAACAAAATGCATGCCTGCTTCCACATGGTTCCCGTAAATTTATAGACCTTAAAGAATATAGAAATAATTTTATCTTATATTAAGCAGATGATTGTAAGAAGAGGTGTATGTTTACACATATAAACATTTTTTTTTTTGCATTTTTTTTCTCATGTTCTTTGTGGGTGATACATATAAAAATATTTTCCTAGGATTTCAGTAGCCTATAGTGTGAAGTGAAAATTTATGCTTAGAAACTGTCTGCAGTGTTTTATACAGAAAACTGTATGATGTAAACAGTTTTCAACTCAACGCAACAAATAGGTTTTGCATGAGAAGTTTGATTAATTATGTTTTCAAAGCATCAGCATTCCAGGAGAAAATAAAGAAATAGCTTGTGTTTTCCTTTCATAATAAAAGAATTATATGATTGGGCTGCCTCAGCTACTCTGTCAGTTGAAAATAGCCAACAATGTTGTATTGAACATAAAAGGAAGGATTTCAGTAGAAAGGACTGCAGGACTTTCTCTAAGGGAGGAGGACGTGAGCCACCTTGTGTCATTCCTGCATGTTGAAGAAGTGCTTCCCTGAGAGACTGAAGCCCTTGGGTAACCCACACCACAGCCTCTCCTGATGGACAGGAATTCATGGTGATCCTTACTGAAGCAGAGGAGCAGATGAAAGCAAGGAGCAGCAGAGGAAAACAACTAAGAAGTGTGGAATAGCAGAAGGAAATCTCTATGCTATAGCCTCAGCCTCCTGCACCATCTGTTGCCACCTCACTGAGGTTAGACTGCATATGTGGCAAAAACAAGAGGAATTTAAACTAGGAAGAGAACAGGAGGGGTGTTTGATTGTTTCTTTCGCTTTTCTTGTGACAAGATATTTATATGAAAACAAAAGTCAATAATGCAAGGCAGTGAGAGCAACTCAAAAAAAAAAAAAATAAAAAAAGCATAGGTCCATATTCCTGGAAGTATTATTTTATCCTCATTACGATCCAAAGAAAAACTCTCATTTATTTCAACAGGATTGAGTTTTCTGTAGTCAAATTGAGTTTATCACAAACTTATTAAAAAACCATGTTGCTGAGATCTACAATTTTTCGCTGTAGGCTTTTTTTTCATTCTTTATTTATACCTGGTGAAACCGGTACCTACAAAAGTCAAAAAGAGATTAGTCGAAGAAGGAAAATTATATTAGCAAGTGCAGTTTTTTTATGAGAGATAAAAATATTAAAAAATTTATATCTTCTTGTCTAAAGAAATAGTCATGAGTAATCAGCTGAGATTTTAAAGTTTATACTGAATGACAAATCCAGTTTAAACATGGGTCAGCAAAAACTACCCATTGTCAATATTACAAATTTTTTTTCTACAATTAATTAAATAGAACAAATGTTGCACACAATTCATTAACTTCCTCTTCTGGTGAGAGAATTAGCAGGTACAAATTTGTGATGTTTAAAATGATAAATAATTTAGAAGCTTTGAAAATGTTAATTGAAGTACAAGTTGAAATATGTGAAGTGCACTGTTGAAATACGGTTATGTGAAGTGTGTGGTTGAAATAATATGTTAAGTGGCAATGACTAAAAACCATATTTGGTTTTCTATGATGATTTTGCATATATAGAAGTCATTCTATAGCAGGCAGAAAGGGGCTAATGCAGAGGTTGAACTAGATCTTATTTCATTATTATCCTGTAGGCGCCGCATAATTGCCCTTAAGGTGATTCGTTCCATAATTTTCCCTGGTACTGCGGTCAGGCTGACAGATCTCTGGATCCTCCTTCTGGCCCTTCTTATAGATGGGTGCCACATTAGCTAACTTCCAATCATCTGGGACCTCTCCAGTAAGCTGATACTGTCGAAAAACGATCGAAAGAGGTTTAGAAAGCACATCTGCCCGCAACCTTGGGTGGATCCCCTCAGGTCCCATAGACTTATGAGGATCTAGGTGGATCGGTAGGTCCTTAACATCTTTCTCCTGGATCACAGGGGGGCTATACTGTCCCCTGTCCGTATCTACCAGTTTAAGAGACCACTTTTCATGTAGACAATAACTTTTGATATTAAAAATGGAGGCAAAGAAGGTATTGAGTTCCTCTGCCTTTTCCTCATCTTCAGTAACTGTATTTCCGTCCTCATCTAAGAATGGAGATTGTCCTTGTCTCTTTTTTTTTTTTTTTTGCCATTAGTATATTTATAGTAACACTTTTTATTATCCATAACAGAGGTGCCCAATTTTAGCTCAAAATGAGCGTTTGCTTCCCTAATTCTTTTCGTACATGACCTAACAACATAGGGTTAAACATTGCCTGGGTTACCTCCCCCTCTTTCCAAAGACAGTACATCCTATTCTTTTTCCTTAGTTCATTCTAAAGCTCCTTACCCATCCAGTCTGGACATCTACCCCTACGGCTCATCTTAGGGCACATTGGAATAGCCTGTTCCTGCACCTTCAAGATTTCATTCTTGAAGTACATCCAGCCTTTGCTATTAAAGGCAGTCTCCCAGGGCACTCTACTAGTTAATTCCTTAAATAAGCCAAAGTCCTCCCTCTGGAAATGCAGTGTGGAGGTTTTGTTGAAGCCTCTCCTTGTTTCACTATTTATTGGAAACTCTATTATTTCATGATCACTGCACCTCAGTCAGCCTCCGACCACCACATTCCCCACCAGCCCTTCCCTATTAGTGAACAGCATGTCAAGAATAGCCTTGCCCATGGTAGGCTCACTAAGTAGCTGTGACAAGAAGCAATCCTCGATACATTTTAAGAACCTTTTGGACTGCCTCCTCTCTGCTGTGTGGAATTCCCAACAAATATCTGGGAGATTGAAGTCTCCTATAAGAACAGGGGCTGGTGAACTTGAGAGATCCTCCATCTGCTTGTAGAATAAAAGATCAACATCTTCCTCTTGGTTGGGTGGCCTATAACAGACTCCAGCAACAATGTTGGTCTTGCTGGCTGCCCCTCTGACCTTTAACCATAAGCACTCAAACTGATCATCCTTAATCTGAAGATCAAGCTCCATGGTGTCAAGCATCTCTCTAATATACAGGGCCACCCCTCTTCCCTTTCTCCCTTGCCTATCTCTCCTGAACAGTGTGTAGCCATCCAACACTACACTCCAATCACACGAGTCCTCCCACCATGTTTCCATGATAGCAACTATATCATATGTCTTCTAGCTCTTCTTGTTTGTTGCCCATACTTCATTCATTAGAATACATGCACCTCAGCTGAGTTCTTGAATTCACTTTTAAGTTCGCCACCATCCATAACCCGCCAAAAGAGCAAGGTTCCATCCCCTTCCCCCTTCAACCTAAAGAACCCTAATGATTCAGCATAAAGCTGAAATGGAGAACAAGTATATGTTGTACAGAACAGAGTTGCTATTTTGAGTCAAGAAATTCTGTGATTGCTTTAGAAAGGCCATGTTACCATAAGTATTTCCTCTCATAAAGTCTCCTTTATTTGAATCTGGTGCTGCATTCAAAACTCAAAGATACTGGCATCGTTTACCTGTTTGAATCCTATTGCATCTCAACACAATGGTTTCTCTTAGAGAGATCCACAAAAGACCATAAACTAAAAGAGAAATAAAATAATCTAAGTATGAGGAAAAATTGCAAGTGGAGAGTCAAGCAGTGAAACAAGCTGTGCAGAGATGTTTTGAAGTCTCCATCTTTGGTGTCTCCAAATGGATCAAAAGTTAAGTAACCTGATCGGACCTCAGATGCAAACATGTCACGCACAAGAAGTTGGATTTACAACCTCCTGATGCCCCTGCTAAATTAAACTGTCTTATGATCCTAAATGTTCTCATATTATGACATAGCAAAATAAAATGAAAGCCCCTGAAATAAGTGTAAGGCAAGGATTGTAGGTTCTTTTTATTAAAACTTGGACTTGGAATAAAAAGAGTCTGGAAGACTGCATTCAAAACTTAGGTAATCAGAATCTTCACTGAGGTATTGTGCAGCCTGAGAGGACTCAAAATTTCTAGGGTGTTCTTTAATTTCTACAGCTGTGTAAATAAATTTTGGTAGAGCAAGAACCTCAGGATTCTCCTTAACAGCTAATGTTGAATACTTGTGGTGAAGAATATACACATAGACTAGACTGAAACTGCATTTCCACACACACTATTAAGAGTAATTAGGCTTACAAAGAAAAATTTTGCTAGAAAGTATAAGTTTGCAATAAGAAGATTGTATGACAGAAATGCTGGTTGAAAAAAATCCCCCACTAAATCACGAAATAGCACCTTTTTTAATTATAAGATACAGACAAAACTCCCTGTACGCTCTTCAGCAAAAGTTCAGATTAAATACATATGTCTGCAGGAAGAAATTAATGAAATCTTACTCTGTTGAGTGTCTCAGTTATACAAAATGCAAACAGATTCAAATAGAAAAGAAAATATTAGTAAACAAAAGGGTTCATGGCATAAATAGAGGAACATCTGCTTACTTATTTGTGCAAAAAGGAGAGAAAATGTCTGACTTTTGCGGTGTCTTTTTCTGAAAGAAAAATAGTTTCACTTGAAGAAATTCCGTATATCACAATCAAGAAGAAATTGTGTAAATTTATTCCTTTTATTTAAAAAATCAGATAAAACGGTTTTAAAACAAATTTCTCTTTTTCCATAGGGCGAATAGAACACATTAAAAAAGCCATGCATTCTATTTTACAGGACCTGACCACTGCCTCATTAATCTTAGGATTACCAAGGACAGTTTAATACATGTAATTATTGTACATTTTATCAGATAAGACTCTAAATTAAGAAAAAAAGATACATAATCTGGTAATGTTTGGTGAGAATTAAGACAGAACCATCTGCTTTCACTTTAAGAATTCAAACGTTGCAAATGAAATAACATTTTGCCCTGTTGAACATATTCCTTATAGAAAGGATAAGAAAAGAGACCTCAAAAATATATCCAAATTACAATAATATATGTGTTTTGATACACATATAAGTAATCAAGGGTTACTATCAGCAATTCTTAACAGTGGCTATTTATAAAATTTTGTTCAGGTATTTTTTCTTTACTGCGAAAAGATGTTAGCCAGTATGTTCTATCCCTATCAAAAATAGAACATATTCAACATCTCCATTCACGTTAACCCAGTAGCTCAAACTAAACAAAAACTTCGTTTAAATTTAACTGATATACAGAGGGGAAAAAAAGTGAAAAAGAAAGCAAACAAAAAAACCCAAACAAACCAAACACCCTTAGCTTTCTTTTACAGATTTCCTTAACTCCTATCAGTCTGTTCAGGAAGAAAGATCTCAGTCTCATAAGGAACTCTCTTTTGTTTCATGCCATTTTCTTGCAAGTGTTTTCTTTACCTTTTGACATAAATTTGAAAACATAACTAGGTACACAAGTTATCTCACTGGCTTGTGAATATTCACATAAATTCACAACTTGCACTGAAAACTTTCTTAAGCATTTGCAGCATGGACACTTCCGTTCATACAAAAATGAAACAGATACACTTTTCCTTCATTGTATCCCTGACTACTATGACTTATTGTGTATAAATACTAGCTTTTACTGAGATTTCACTCAAGGGTGTATAACTTAATTTTATAATTATTATGACAACCTAATTTGCAAGGTTAAATTTAGGTCACTAGAAATTAAGAGTATCAATAATTTTATTAGGAATTTTTTAGAAGAATATATTTCTTTACATTAATAAATATAAATCTGCTACAAAGTGGAATTCAGATGGTAGTAAATTTATAGATATCTAGCCAAATTTTTCCCTCTTGAAAAACAAGAATTATTTTGAATAATTTTGCACCTAGAAACTAACCCTTGAGTATTAAACTAAAAATAAAGTATCTGGAAAGTCTATGTTTTATTTTTCTCCCAGCTAAAAATGGTGCAGCCTGCTTCATATACACACACACACACACACACACACACACACACACACACACACACAGACTAAGTTAATAGATGAACATCCATCATGTCTTTTGCCTAGAGCAGTGGTTTCCCACCTTCAGGCTATGCTGAGCCAAATCAGCTCTTCCATGTGTTTGGAAAAGCCTGGAAGCAATTATGGGACTCTCCTGTGAATACTTATACACAGGAACAAGATTATTTTATAATTCATATACAATACAATTAAAAATCTATTCTGCATTTTGAGGTGGAAGCCAACTTTTTCTTTCCATATCCAGCAGTTGAATTTAGGTATAATCTTTTATAAAGGTGCTGTTAGCATTAAAAAGTGATTGGAGTAATTATGCTCACATTTATAAGCCTGAGATGTGGTATAAATGAATGACATCTTGTAAGCTCTGTTAGATTGTTATTGTGATTTCAAATATGTTCTCTGCTTATTTTTTCTTCCCTCTTTTTTGGGGAAGATTTTTTTGTGGGTTTTTTTTTTGGTTGTTGTTGCTGCTGCTGGGTTTTTTTTGGGTGTTTTGGTGTTCCTGGGATATTCTCCTCCCAGTTGCTGAGAACACTTTCAGTTTCCGTGAAACCAAAAGAAGATTGATGTGCTTATTGCCTCTGACCACAGTGTTTGTCATCCCTGTTTAAAGGAAATCAGAAGCATTAGGGGTACTTTCGAATTTGTCATGCAGAGAACCGAGCTTTGGTTCAAATCTTTAAGGATCATCTCTGATCATGAAGCTATGCCTCCTATGAAAAAGCAGAACATTCATATTTCTTTCTTTCTCCCTCAAGGTAATTAATCAGGAAAATTTAGAGGTCCATGTGCCATCACAAGACTTTGATCTTATCACAATTACAGAGATATGGTAGGACTTCTCACGTGACTGAAATGTTGCCATGAATGGCTACACACATTTATAAATGCTGCCATGAATGTCTACACACAGGAAGGTGAAGTGGTGGAGTGACCCTTTATGTAAGAGAACACCTGGGCTGCATGGAGCTCTGTCTCAAGGAGGATGACAAGTGAGTTGAGAGTTTCTGGGTTAGGGTTAAAGGGAAGAATAGCAAGTATGAAATTGTTATGGGTGCTTGCTACAGGTCACCTGACCAGGAGGAGGAAGTAAATAATGCTTTTTACAGGCAAATGGAAATAACCTTACAGTTGCAGGTCCTGGTTCTTATGGGAGACTTCAAACACCCTTACAACTGTTGAAGGAACAATACAGAAGGGCACAAAAAATTTAGGAGGTTCTTGAAAGCATTGACGATTACTATTGGGTCTGGCTGAGATGGAAATTGACTGAATTTATTACAAATCAAAATCAGAGCAGTATAATAAGATGTAAAAAAGGTCATAAAATCATCTTTCTCCTACCTCTCCCTCCTTTCCAGGCTCTACCTTCTCCTGCCCAGATGCACAGGAAGACCAGGAGTGGGGGTTCCAGTCAGTTCATTACACATTGTTTCTCCCGCTGTTGAGGGAGAGGAGTGCTTCCTCTATTCTCACGTGGGATGCCTCCCACAGGAGACAGTTCTCCATGAACTCCAATGTGAGTCCTTCCCATGGGCTACAGTTCTTCATGAAGTGATTCAGTGTGCATCCCTTTCCACAGTGTGCAGTCCTTAAGGCACAGCCCACTCCAGTGTAGGTCCCTCGCAGGGTCACAAGTCCTACCAGGAAATCTCTTCTAGTATGGGCTCCTCTCTCCTCTGTCAGCTGGTCCCTGACAGAAGCCTGCTCCAACATGGGCTTTCCACGGGGTCACGGCCTTCTTTCAGGCACTCACTTGCTCTAGAATTACTATCCTCCAAGGGCTGCAAGTGAATCTCTGAATTCTTGTGGTCCTCCATGGTCTGCAGGAGGACAGCTGCTTCACCACGTTCTTCACCGTGGGCTGCAGGGAGGCTTCAGCTCTGGTGCCTGGAGCACGTCTTTCCCCTCTTCCTTCACAGACCTTGATGTCTGCAGTTGTTCTTCTCACATACTCTCACCACCTCACTCTTCTCTGAGCACAGTTATATCTGGGCAATAACTTTTTTTCCTTTATCACAGAGGTGCTACTACCTTCTCTTGGCTTTGCCTTGGCTTGCAGTGGGTCTGTCCAGGAGCCAGTTGTCATTGTCTCTGTTGGACATGGGATAAGTCACCCTGGTAGCCTCTCCTGCTACCAAAACCTGGCCAATGCAAGAGACTTTCTGATGCAGATGATGGGGGAGTCTGTGGCATCCAAAGGTGTGCTGCTGGACCTCATACTATCAAACAAGGAAGGTCTGGTTGGAGAGATGAAGGATGAAGGCAGCCATGGCTACGGTGACCTCACAAGATCATGGAGTTCAGAGAACTGTACGGAGAAAGTAGGGCAATATATGAGATCATAACCCTGGACTTCAGGAGAGCTAATTTTGGCTTCTTCAGGGACCATCTTGAAATCCCATGAGAACATGCCCTAGAGGAAAGAAAGGTCAAGAGAGCTGGTCAGTACTCAAGGATCACTTCCTCCAGGTTCAAGAATGCATCCTCACAGGCAAGAAAGTGAACAAAGGGGAGAAGATACCTGCATGTATGAAAAAGAAAGTCCTGTCAAAACACATACATAAGCAGGAGATACAGATGAGGTGGAAGCAGGAACAGGGCACCTTGAATGAATGTTGTCAGAGTATGCAGAAATGGAATAGCTAAGGATATCAAGGTTAATAGGAAGGCCTTCTTCAAATACAATAAGAATACTAGGTAAAATGTGGGCCTGCCACTGAATAGAACAGGGACTCTTTCAACAGAGGTGGCAGAGAAGGATGAGATTCTGAACATCTTTGATCCAGTCTTCACTGTCAAAGCCAGATCTGAGGAATTCCTGACCCAAGAGACCAGGGAAAAGATTCAGGAAATGGAAGATATTCTCTTGTTTGAGGAAGATTGAGTAAGAAACAATTTTGTGAGACTTACTATCCACCAGTCCAAGAGCCCTGATTGGATGGACCAACAAGTGCTGAGGGAGCTTGTGAGCATCATTGCTAGACCACTCTCAATCATTTACAAAAGGTCAGGGTAATCAGCAGATGTGCGTGAGGACTGGAAACAAGTGTCATGACAGTATTCAAATAGGGCAAGAAGGTAGAACTAGGAAACTACTGGCCAGTCAGCCTCACCGTGATCCCTGGAAAAGTGGTGGAACATATCAGCCTGGAGGCCATTTCTAAGTGCTTGGATGAAGGCAATCAGGAATAGTCAGCATGATTGCCTTCTCTGATGAGAGAACTGGCTGGATAGATGTGGAGAGAGCAGTAGATGTTGTCTACACGAATTTCAGAAAGTCTTTTGAAACTTTATTATCCTGGATATATTCAAAAGCTGTCGGGACAAAATCCTAAGTAATGTGTTCCAGAAGACTCAGCCTGAGCAGGGAGATCTGAGTAGATGACCTTCAGTGACCCCTTCCCACTTTACCTACTACAGAGGTGACCTTATCGCTCTCTACAACTTCCTGAAAGGAGGTTGTAGTCAGGTGGGGGTTGGTCTCTTTCACTGGGCAGCAACTGACAGAACGAGAGGACACAGTCTCAAGCTGCGTCAAGGGAGGTATAGGTTAGATATTAGGAAGAAGTTTTTTACAGAAAGAGTCATAAAGTTTTGGAATGGACTGCCCAGGGAGGTGGTGGAGTCACCATCCCTGGATGTGTTTAAAAAAAGGCTGGACGTGGCACTTGGTGACATAGTCTAGTCTAGTTGAGGTTCTAGGGTAAGGGTTAGACTGATATATATATACATATATATATATATATATATATATATATATATATATATGATCTTGGAGGTCTCTTCCAACCTAGTGATTCTGTGATTCTGTGAATTTTTTGTTATTTTTTACCAAGAAAATTGGTGTACACTTTATCTTCATTATCTAACTTAAATTCTAATTTTGGGACACCTCTTGAAACAATGCTAATACAGAGATTGACATGGCATTACTATTATAAAAAACTCCTGATTTTTGCCAGCTTTTAGTCATTTTGCTCTTATTTTCCATCTTGAACGGCTGTTCTCTTCTTTTCCATCTTGAATGCCTGTTTGTGGTTGATTTTTCTTTCTGTATGTTTTTCTCCTTGATGTGTACGGTAGGATTTCCCCATATAGTGCCAAACATTGTATTGTATCTGGTTGGGCACTAGGACAAACTCCCCAATGACAGTGGTCACAGCCTTAAGTCTGACAGAGCTCAAGAAGCATTTGGACAGCACTGTCAGCCACATGGTGGTAGTTTTGGAGTGTTCTCTACAGGGCCAGGAGTTGGAACCGATGATCCTGATAGATCCTTCCAACGCAGTATATTCTGTGATTCTGTGATTTCTTTTACATCTGTGATAATGATCAATGCTTCATTTTGAATACCAGACAGAAGGTAAAATACTTATAAAAAGATAAGCATTTTTTCTTCCCTTCTTATCTGATTATTGTTTTTTTTTAATAAGACGACTGTTTCTTAGAGAGCTAAGCTAACCTGAACTGCATATTTAATGTCCTAAGGTCAGAAGGAAAAGCAAATGAAAAAAACAAACACGCACACAAACAAAATCAACTCACATGCATACAAAAACCTGTCATTATCTGATTTAAAAAAAAAAAATTCTGCAGGTGTTTGCTTACATCTAATTGCACAAAGGTTACAACATTCAAGCAGAATGCAAGAAATCTGGGTGAAACTTGTTTGTTTGAAGGAGTATCAGTCCATATCTCTCAGAATAATACCCTTGTGCAGGAAACAAAGATTTGCTACTTATATTTATGGTTCTGTATTTTATAGAGAGGCAAGATATCACTTAGTATTTAACGTCAAGTGACATCTTGTCTTCGTGGTCTGGTTTTCACAAGAGGTAGCTCACTCAACAGATATAAACTAGACTTTCACCTCCCTGTAAGACAATGCCTCCTGGCTCCTACCAAACTCAGAATGCAAATAGGCTAGTGACATATAATCAAGTGAATTTCTACACTGTGAAAGGCGACAGGATCAAACTGTTGAGCCGTAAACTAAAAACAAAAGGTCTTAACTCAATAAGGGCCAATATTCCATTTGGGGTGAATCTGTAATCCAGCTGGAGTTTATTGCAAGGATTTTTCATGCTGGAGACAGATGAAGCACCACAGAGCTGCTGGTCAATGCTGGTTTTTCTGTGAGAGTAAGAGTTTCCTAAGCCAAACTCCTCCATGGAGTAAGTAGGGACAGATGATTACCTGTGTTTTGTTAGAGTGTCTCTCAGGAACTCAAACTGGATTGCTGTACTCAGAATGAGTGTAGTTATTTCTCTTCCTAAACAGTATCACTGTTATAATGTTTAAAGTTGAATGAAATGATTATGTGCATGACCTTTATATAGTATTCACTGCCAAAATCAAATTGAAGACAGAAATTATATCTACATATAGCACACCCACCAGGAGAGATAGGTGAGGGAAAAAGGGTGGAGTGGTGGCCCTGTATATTAGAAAAACTCTTGATGCCATGTAGTTTGAAATTTAGGATGATTGGGTTGCAAGCCTATGGGTAAAGGTCAGAGGGGCAGCCAACAAGACTGACATCGTGGTTGGAGTCTGTTATAGACTGCCTGACCAGGAGGAAGAGGTGGATCTACTGTTCTTTAAGCAGCCAGAGACTGTCTAGAAATCGGCTGCCCTAGTTCTTGCAGGAGATTTTAATCTGCCTGATACCTGCTGGGAACTTAACATGGCAGAGAGGAGGCAGACTAGAAGGTTCCTAGAGTGTACTGAAGATTGCTTTTTGTCTTGGTAAATGAGCCTACCAGGGGTGAGGCTGTGTTTGACCTGAATTTCACAGAGAAGGGCTGGTTGGTGGTGTTGTGGTCAGAGGCTGCCTGGGGTGCAGTGACCATGAGATAATAAAGTTTTCAATAGACAGCATAATAAGGAAGAGCATGAACAAAACCTCCGCGCTGGACTTGCAGAGGATGGACTTCAGATTATTTAAGGAATTACTTAGGAGACTGCCCTGGGATAGTATTGGGTCATAGATTGGTGATAGGTTAGGTAATAGGTAACAGGTTGGACTTGATGATCTCTACAGTCTTTTCCAACCTTGTGAATTCTGTGATTCTGTGATATAAATAGTGATTAAAGAAGAGTGTATAGTCTTTCTGTTTAATAGCTGTGTCGTATGTGTCCAATTTACAATTGCAGTAATCCTAAACGACATTAATTACAAAATAGAAGTCTTTATGCTTCAGTTTCCCATATTATGGGGCTTACTGAGTATGGTTATTATTCTTCTTGGAAGTGCAGGTTGGAATTTTCAGGTTCATAAGGCTTGTAAAGAATATCTCGGACATAATAGCAGACACTTAGATAAATTTGGAATCTCTAGCAGAACTTCTGTTTGGATTTTGTTTGTGAGGTACTTTGGTTTGTGTATTTATCCAGCTGAATCTTTTCAGCACATTCTATGGGAACTTGATGACAGGAAGACTACTATTTCATTTTGTAGCTGAAAAAGTACGCATTTTAAACCTTTTGTTTCAGTTGTACTGCTGGACTTATGCTAACTAGTTCTTCAGGAAAGTGCGATTTTTTTGTCTTTAGGCCTGCCCAGAATCACAACGAACTTGAGTTGTATACATGTTCAAAGAAATAGCTGCAATGATCCAGCCTCAAGATTGATTTTATATTTACAAACCTTACAAAGACCCATACATCACCTTATATTTCTGTCTTAATAAAAAGAATGGTTTTTTTCCTCTTTCACTCAATTTTCTTGCTTTCTGTCTTTGAGGCTTGTTTTTCTTTTCTTTCNTGTAGCGCTTTAAAATATAATTTTCTCTTCTCAATCATCCGTTTTTGGTTTCATTCTGGTCTCTCAGGGTTTTATTTTTCTCTCCAACTTTTTTATTTTTCACACAACTTTGACAAGTACAGTATTAGAAGTTTCTTTTTAAGGAATCTTCCACTCTAGCAACCAATCAAGACAAAAAAAATCTATATTTTGCACATCATTTACTGTGCCTACACTGTCTGCACACAGAACACATATAGAAGAAAACATTGTTGCTGAGCAAATAATGAACAGCATATAATAATGACTCTTACCATGTACTGACATTTGCTAATGTAATACCCATACTACTATATCGAACTGCTTACACAGTTATTTGATTTAATAAGAATATAAGGAGACTTGAACACCTAAATTTTGAGTAGCAGGTATTTAGGAACACAAGTGACTAAAATAAGAACATTGAATTTCATGGTGACTTTTTAAAATTGGAACCCTGTAGTTTCAGGTATTTTTGACAATCATAACAAAGCAGAGTTTCCAGGAAGAAGCTTCATTTGCAATCTGATGCAGAAATATTCAGGGAGCAAGGAATGCCTGTTTGGTATAAATGGTAGCTTCAACAGAGTAGAAAGCCTCACTACAAGAATAACAAACAAAAACAATTAACATTTTAACAGCTAAATCAAGAAAAGACAATTGCACAAAGAGAAGGCTGAATAGTGTGGGGTTTTTTCCTCAAAAGATAATTTAAAACAACAGAATCAGTCCAAGAACAATGGTATTTCTGACAACTGTGTTGCGTTTTGTTTACCTTACAAGGGAACTATTAATGTGTGGTATCTGTCAAAGCAGTCATTTTATTATATTAGTTTAATAAGATATTTCTCTTTTCTATTTCTTCAAACCTGTTTTAGTGTGATTTCTGATATTCTCCCTTTACTAATCTTCCCATGAAACAACATTACCAAGAAGGGAGGCATTTATGCCATTTGTTTCATTTACACAATTTGCAATTTAGACACATTTAATGTTTTATCATTTAGTAATTAGTATGTTTTGTTTTATAAGGCAATTTGTTTTTAAAAGTGGACTTCCTGAATTCTTAAAATTTCTGGGCAGTTCTGCTAAAAATGCCCCTAACTTCGCAATGCTTCAGAATCAGTCCCAAACCCTCACACTAAGGGGCAAGAACTTCTGGGTAATTATGGAGCCTCTCAGATGTACCCATCAGACTCACAAGGAATTTCCTATTCATTTGCTTTTCCTGAGAGACTGTGGCTGTGGCAAACTGACTAAAAGTACAGGGTAAAGAAGCTCCCTTAAGATTTGAAAGGGACATGGATGATGTCTGCATCAGGATAAGGGACTAAAGAAGAGACAAAATTGGTTAAAATGTATTTCTAATCTATTTCCTTTTCTTTTTAAAGGGCAAAACAAATTAGCTTTGTGTTCTGTCTTTCTTATACTTTTGAGCTCTTCATTTTTCTCTTCGAATAAAAGGACATCCATTTGGAATACAATTTTCTTTCTGTGTCTCATTCATTTGGCTGCCAGAACAATGAAAATTCAATTTAGTCAGTCTCCTGGAATGCAGCCCAAAGAAAACAACCAAGGTCAAATTTTGGAAGGTAAATAAACAAAAAGAAAAATATGTAGCAAGATTATGATCTAATAGCATATACTAAAGATGTTTTTTTCTGTGAAGTTCAAGATGTTCGCTTGAAATCATAGGGTTTAAATCCTGTCAAATTACTTTGCCAGTGCTCATATAACTCCCTTTATTATGGCTAAGCTTATCTGTTTGCTTATAGGTACTAAAAACTGCTCAATAAATACACTCTTTTTTTTTTTGGAGAGGCATTCCTGGGGTAAACCAATTTCAACCAAGTTAACAAGAAAAACATGAAAGCATAATTGTGCTTACGAACACTTCTACATTTTTCTCTTAAAAATAATCAAGCAAATGAAAGACTGACAGACTGTCTTGCAGAAAACAAATAATGATGCAATCTGAATGCAATAAAAGTGCTGCTAACAAATTAGTTGCAAGGTACAGTGTTTAAACCCTCCAGAAATTTACAAGAGGGAGAAAGAAGAAAGAAGCATGAGAGATTGAACAAAATTTTGGGATTTGAGGTTTTTGTTTGTTTTCAAATACATATAGCAAACTTAAATTGAATTTATTTTATCTCTAAAATAATATTTATAAAACACAAAATAACAAATAATGGTGACTAAAATTCATTTAAGATTTAATTTTTAAAACTATACTGTAAATACTAAATTGACCATCTGGTTCTTTAAAGATAAATGTATTAACTGCATGAATTTACTTCAAGCTAGTGTGTAATCTAATTTCTCTAAGAAAGATCCATGAAAACATGGGACAAGGAAGACTTGTTTAAGCTCCTTTATTTTTAAGTGTGAAGAATTCCAGGGTAAGGATGTTGGAAAATTTTTCTAGTCTATTAAACATAACTAAGGTTCTCTTTGAGAAGGTCAGTTGTTAAATTCATCAAATTTTTCCTCTTTATTGCACTGGGAATATATTTTTTATTTTAATTTCTCTTCCTCTGTAGTATTTCTGTCTCTATTTAGCTGAACATTAGCAGAAAAAGCTACAGCTTTTGGGGGTTTTGATCATGGATTAGTTTAAACAACACTGAATCTGGTGGCAACAGATGGAATACACCTGTCTCAAAGAGGGAAAAGGATCTTTGCACAGGAGTCAGCAAACTTGATTAAAAAAGCTTTAAACTAGAGTTGAAGTCAGAAAGGGACAAAACCAGGCTCACCTGAGGCAAGCCTGGGGGCAACAGGCCAATGCTTGAGGGACGGTGTGCTGGAGAGCTCCTTCAGTGTGCCATCTCAGTGGAGGTAGGGGATGGGGATCAAAGCAGCAGTGACGTCACAAGGATTATTGACATGTAAGAAAACATGGAAATGCCTGAGAATCATCACATGGGAATTAAGGTTTCTCCCTCCAAAAAGGTGGCAGGATCAGCAATCCAACTGAAATGAACTTACTCCAATGCATGCAGTGTAGGCGAAAAACAGGAGAGCTGAAGGCCATTGCACAGAAGGAAAACTATTACATTATTATTGTCATAGTTATGGTGGGACAGTTTTGACAACTAGGGTGTTGCAATGGATGTCTATAAACTCTTCAGAGTGGATAGGTAAAGAGGGAGAGGAGATGGGGTAGCCCTGTGTGTTAGGGAGTGTTTTATTGCTTACAGCTTAATGATGATGTGGATAGTGTTGAGTGTTTATGGGTAAGAACCAGGGGGAAGGCCAAAAAGGCAGATATCCTGGTGGGAGTCTGTTATAGATCACAACCAGGATGAAGATACAGATGAAATATTCTCTAAAAGTTATGCAGGGACAAAATTAGAAGCAACAAAGCCTAACTAGAATTTAATCTGGCTACTGCTGTTGAAGACAATCACTATATTAAGAATAGAAAGAGGGCTAAGGAATTTCTCAATTGTTTATTGGATTCAGAAGGAAGCATAGTGACAAAGGATGAGGAAAAGACTGGAATCCTCAATGTCTTCTTTGTCTCAACCTTTAATTGTGGTTCTCAGGGGTACTAGCCCCCTGGGCTGGAAGACAGAAATGGGGAGAACGGTGAATCTGCCATAGGAATATGGAAGTCTATGTCACAAGATGGAATCTACCCAAGTGGGCTAAGGGAGCTTTCACTCATTAATCCATTTTCAACCAATAACAGCAGCAGTCCTGGACAATCAGAGAGGCCCCAGTTGACCAGAGGTTAACCTGTGTCATGCCCATCTGCAAAGAGAACTGAAAGGTGGATCCAAGGAGCTAGAGGCCTGTCAGCCTGATCTTGGTGCCCTGGTGCCTGAGTGCCATCACTCTTTACAACCACCTGAAGGAAGGCTGTGCTGAGGTGCGGGTTGGTCTATTTTCCCAACTAACAAGTGATTAGACAAAAGGAGATGATGACAAGTTGTGTCAAGAGAGGTTCAGATTGGATAATTAAAAAATATCTTCACTGCAAATTTTATCAAGCATTGGAACAGGCTTTGCAGGAAAACGGTTGAGTCACCATCCCTGGAGGTATTTAAAAGACCTGTAGGTTTGGAGCCTAGGGATGTGGTTTAGGGATGGACTCGGCAGTGCTGGATTAATGGTTGGAATCAGTGATCTTAAGAGCCTTTTCAAACCTAGGCAATTCTATGATTCTATGATTTAACCGCTAGTTCTGTCATGTTTAGGTGTTATTTTCCTTTCAAAATTCCCCTTATTGGAACATTATTTATTTTATTATTGTCAGCAAGTCCCGCAAATAACTTCAGGAGAAGTACAGTATAACAACCAATGAACAGAAATTTTAAGATCTGTACTGCATACTTCATTTATATCTTGTTAGAGTTCCTGAGTTATGCTTTGACCCTTAACATTTTGAATGTTAATTATTCAGAGTTAGGGATTAAATTTCTACTTTTTTGGGGGTTTTTTTGAGGAGTAGATCTTCTGATAATGGGAGTGTCATGAAGGAATTTTTAAAGGTGTGTTGTCGTTTCTCTTACTACTGACAGACACAAAAAATCATTATTAAATGTGACAGGTATAGGAAGACAAAATTTAAGTATTAGATAGGATGGGAAGAACCAGTTTGTATGTTATATTTTCAATTCTGTGATTTCCATTCTATAACACTTCAGACTCATAATAGTCTAGATTCCTGCTTCTGTGCCACTGGTCCAGTGTAATTAGATCAGCTGACATGTCTGAATCCTGACTGGTGGCCCAGTCTCTACACACAGAAAATTTCACTTCTGTGCTGTGTCAGATATCCCCACACAGAGTGCACTCCACAAGGAGATATTTTTTCTTACTTTTTTGCTTTCTTAGATGAATGTTCTTGTTTGTCTTCTCAGGCCAATTTCTTTGACTTGTAGCCAGTTACTGGTTGTTGCCTGGATCATTCTCCTTTCCACTTCAAATATGCTACAGGAATTAACCATTCACTTGAGCTTCGTTTGTTTCCTGGGAATAACTAAACTATCAGAACAGGACAGATCTTTGTATTAAACATCCCCATAACAATTTTCTGTGCTTTGTTTGTTTTCCCAGCACATAAAAGGATGTGACTGGGAATCTAACTCTTAGGAGTTGTAACTGCGAATATAGGCAAAGTCTCACTGAACCCTGTTTTTCATAAGCAGGTAAATAGAGATTAAAGCAATCTAAAGCTAGAAATGACCAAAAACTAAAGTGCTTCAAGTATAGTGTTCCAACATCTTGGCTATTTTGCAAAAGATAGGGAAGACGTTCAAAATAATTATTAGGCACAAAATCGAGAGAGATTTTAGGGTACAATCCTCAGAGTTGCAGCTCTTAGGATTTCACACAGGTGAACTGAGATTTTAATAATGCCCTTACCTTTTCTGTTCTCTTCATGGATTACATGAGAGGTGTTACTCAACAATTTTCTTTCCTATAGATCTTATGTTTTCCATAGAGGTATTGTGAAATATTTAATAGTATGTGGTGGGAAATAAAGCATTAATTTATAAACCACCTTAATTAACAATCTACTGTATGATTGGCTAAAAATAGAGGAAAATTAACTCAGGGATGTCTAAACATTTTATTCTTGGCCAGTATTTGCTGATTTCTAAAAGCTTCCATCTGCTGTAACTCCATAATATAATTAGATCTGCATCTAGACTGTAAAAATTTAAAAATAACAGAATACTAAATTATATTATAGGCCTAGCATCTACATTTTCATTTATGTTGTTATTATCAGTCAACTGTGAAGTAGTTTGGTAGAGTCTTTTATTATTTCTTTCATTTCATATCGCAGTGTTGTCAATATACTCCTGTCTCTGCTGAAAGCACACACTTACATAACTCTTAGATAAGACTTTTTGTTTTACTGAAGTCCTCTTTTATTTTCCTTCACAAATTTCCTTTGGTCATACTGGTTAAAGAAAGTAGCAATCAAAGGATAGATACCTATCCCTTTACTAAAGACAGAGGCAATTTTTTGTTGTTTTAGTCAGAGTGATAGAGAAAGGACAAACAGAAATTTCTTGCATCTAGTTTCTCTCAGAAATGAAGCTCATTAGACTACAAAATCTTCAGCCCTGTGAGCACAAAAGAAGGAAACAAAGGTATATGTATTATTAGATAACATAAAAATTGTATATGAGAGTGTTACACAGCTTTACAATATAGACAGATTAAAAAATGCTGATTGTCAGCATAGATAAAATAGATAATGTATCCTTTTCCAGGATCAAGTAAAAACCAAGAAGAGAGCTGTGTTTCACAGATGATTCTCTGTGCTCAGTGGAGATTTTCATACTGACCACAGAGCTCTCAGAGCTCTCCAGAGATTCCTTTCATCTTGCAGCCAGGCTCTTTTCCAAAGCATTTTCTATGGTACATGTCTAGATGTTCCAACTGAAGGAAATGAAGTTATACACTTAGAGAAAAGGCTCTTGGAATATATGAAGACCACAGTGTAAACATAAGACAATTTTCTAAATTAGGTGACTACTGCTTTTCATTACCTGTAATTTCATTCTACATCCAAAATTTGAAGCTCTGATAATTTTTTAATGAAAAATCCTGATGAACCATAATGTTAAAATTTTATTTTAATATATTTTAAATAATTGTATTAATGGAATTATAAGATCCAAATTTTAAACTGTATAAAATGAATGCACATTTTTCTCATACAATAATATTTGTATAATAATACATTGTTATGACATTAATGTAGAACAAATAATCACATGTTCTGTTTCTCAGAAGGCAACAGATAGAAAGAATGTTTACAGAGTTTATGTATTTCTAAAAGGTGTACTTATATTATTCTGATCTATTGGTTTACTTTTATTGTTCTGAACTATTGGTTTAGAATTTTAAAGCAGCAAGACCTAGTTGTCTTTTATTTTACTATTTTTTTAAATTTTTTCTCCTCTCATTTATTTTAAGCAGAGAACGTATGTACTACTTGGGAGTCTAAAAGAATGGCTGAGCCTGATCAAACTGGCACAGTGTCTAGTGCTTGTAAAATAAAGGTGTCAAGGTAAAAGACTAGAAAACCAAACAAAAACTGAAATGTCCTTCCTTCCTTCCTTCCTTCCTTCCTTCCTTCCTTCCTTCCTTCCTTCCTTCCTTTTTCTTTCTTAAGGAAAATCCGATTATAATACTTTGTCTTCAAATTTATCTGTCCTTGCAGATTTTTTATGAGTGATTTCACTGTTTCTCAAATAACTCAAAATTGCCTTCAAGCTTGTGTTCCCTTCTGTCAAGAAAATTAAAACCCTCTAACCTAGTTCTTACCTAGTTTGGGCAAAACGGCGTACATAAGGCCCAACAGTAAAGTTTAGGCATTTTTTTTTTATATTTCAAGAGAATAGCTCAAGATAACATTTTGTTTGTTTGTTTTTTCTTAGTGGGCCGTTTTCCCTGCCTGAAAGATTTTTCTCTTTCTTGATTCTAGAGTGGTGAGAATGTACATAAAAACAGATGTAGAGCTTTGGAAAGAGACCTCAGGTTTACAAAAGAATCAGTCTTCTGGCTTATGATAGAAGAGGAAGACAGATAAAGCTACACTGGGCTTCTGACAACACTTCCTCCCTCTCCATTCTTTGCATGTCAATTCTCTTGCATCCAGAGATGCAAAAAAACCTCTAAAGCAAACCCCAAACCAAATCTAACTAAAAAACAAGAGAAGTATAGGGTTCTTCTCACAATTAAATTTTGTGTAGTCATTATATTTCTAACTAGGGCTGTATCTCTAACTACGGCATATATAAATCAGTTATAGGGTAAAGACATAGTATTCCAATTACATATGCGTAACTTGTACTTTGTTCAGTCAAATTCCAAGTTTTACACTTGTTACTTTTATCCGAGAATGTCAAGACATCAAACATGGTGTCAGATTTCTACTCCAAAGCATGGAGCTGGAGGGTGAGGGAGAGCACAGGTATTTTTCACAAAAAAGGGCCTAGTGTGAGTGCAGTCATGAATTTAGGTGTCAAATGCTTGTACTCATCAAACTGTGCTTACTAAATACTGAGTAATGTCTAGAAATGGTGAAACTGAAAACGAAATCTAAATACATTTAGTTCTTCATTTCTTTAAATATTTAATTTAGATATATTTATGATTGCATAGGAATCTCTTTGTTACATCAATGACTCATAACTTTCGTAAATCTTTATCAACAAATAAGAACAGTAACATACTTGTAGATAATAGTCTATCTTCTTACATACTGGTCTTACACTCACAAAAGGACAAATTTTTGTCATACACTGAAAAGCAAAAAAAACCCACAAAGGGTTTTAATAACCTATATAATTACTATTAATTTTTTTTTCATTCTACTGACTATAGAACTAATTTATTTCTTGCTTTTTCTTTTTTCTTTTTTGTTTTTTTTTTTGAAGTAGGTACTTTTCCCCCTTTTTACTACTTCATTTGTTTCTGCAATGAAACTAAAAATCTAATTAGATAGTGATTAAAACTGATATTTACATAGAAATGGCTGAAGCTAGAATATTTGAATTTTAAATTAAGTTTATAATGTACAACACAAAATTCTTGTGAATAGTTACTTTTTGTCTGAGCATGAGGGCAAAAAATGACAAGGAAAATAGGTATCAGCTGCTTCTATGTAGAAAGGACAGCACCTTTATTAAATATACACTAACATGCTATTACTAAGATGATAAAAATTGCATTACAGAGAGGTAAATTATATATTTGCTTCATTCTTTGCTTATGTGAAAAATAAAAATGTACTGATCTTTAATTGGTAAGAAAATGCTCTGTAACTCTTATAGACAATGTCTTAGGGATTTCAATTTATAATAGATTTACATTAATTTTCACTATCTTAAAACAATAAAAAATATTTTATCATTTCTTAGTCCAAAAAGACTCTTAGTTCGTGCAGTGGGCTGATCTTGGCAGGCTGCTAGGTGCCCATGTAGCTGTCTCTCATTGTCCCTCCTCAACAGAATGGGGGGAAAAATGAAATGCGAACTCTCATGGGTCAAGACAAAGACATTTACTGTCACAGGCAAAGAAGACTCGACTTGGAAAAATTTAATGTATTGCTTACTAATATAGAGTAGTATTTTTAATTTTGTCTTTGAGAAAAAATTATAAAATTAAAACACTTCACCACAACCCTTCTGAATTTCACCTTCACTCTCATTCTCAATTCCTCCCTCGAAACAGTGCAGGGGAGAAAGGAAATGAGGTTGATGATCAGCCCATAACAGCACCTCTGCCACTTCTTTCTCTTCACATTTCCCCCTTGTTCCACTCTGGGTTCTCCACACAACTTCAGTCTCTTCTGGAAATATTCACCTGCTGGGAGCTGAAGACTCCACTCCCAGTGGAGGCATGTTGCTTAAGCATGATTTTCTCTATAGACTGTTGGGAGAACACCTCCTCCAGCACCAGAGTATCTCCTCCTTTTCCTTGTTCTCTGGCCTTCGTGTTCACAGGGCCGTTTTTCATTCTGGTTTTCCTCATTCTTCGCCGTTCTCTTTGTTTTAGACATATTTTCCCAGAGGTGATACCAGCTTGTCTGAAGGGCTCAGGTATGCCCTGTGGTGGGTCCATGATGGAGCCAGCAGGAATCAGCTGTGCTCAATACTGGGCAGCTCCAGTTTCCTCGCACAGAGGCTGCAGCCTCTGCTGCTGGCACCTGGACACCCACACACAGTACAATTCAATGCATTAAACAATGCACATTCCAACAATATCTGATTTTTATTTCCTGACATTTGAGCATTTTTATTCCTCTACTGGAAATTATGCTGACACTTCTCTCCTTTCAAAAATAAGAGAATCTGAATTTGTATGACTTTCATGACAGTCAAGCTTCAATATTAAACAAGAAATTAAGCAAATAAAAGGTATGACTAGGCAAGCAAAAATTCAATGTGAAAATTTAGCTATCCAAACAGTCAGCTCAACCTTCCTTACCTGATATATATTTGACAGTGATTGAATAAAACCCCCTTGTGTTTGAGACAAAGCATATACTATGTATTCACTCTCAGCTCAAAATTCATTTTCATAATGGTCCAATTGAGCCTCTGATTTGAAAGAGAAGTGTATTTGCTCTTACTGAAATCTGGTGAAACCACTATAAAACATTTTACATAGATAAGCAGCTGTTCTTGAAAATGTTCTGTAAATGTACTTCAAAATTAAATAAAACCTGAAAATTTAATACAGCAGGACATGCTTCCTGCAGGATCAGATAACTTATATTATTTTACAGCACAACTAATGTATAATAAAAGACATTGCTGGGGAGAAAAATATATGCAGTAAACTTTTCATTTTTCATTGGCAATTCCTCATATGAACCACTTATTACTTGACTTTCACACTAATAACTTTATTTTTACAAAATTATATTGTTACATGATAGGTTATAACTGTAGTGTAACATATTGTACAAAAACCAATGGCATATGTGGTCCTGCAATGCTGCGAGAAAAGCTGATAATAGCATCACAGAAGCTTTTTTTACTTTCAGTTTTGGCAATTATACACATTATGATGTTCCAGCGAAAGGGGAGAAAGGCCCAGAGCTTTCATCAAGCTATGCAAAAGGTGCATACTTGTAGTCTGACATGTGGCTTGTGATTTGAGTAATCTGTTCTTAAGTTACAATTATAATTATACTGGATGAGCACAATGTCAATCCAAAGATGGACAGATGGGTTTTAGCTGGCCTGCTTCTAGGGAATAAAGTAGGATAATTGCTAGTGTTATCAAATATTGACCTGATTGTGTAGGGCTTTTTAACATCTGAGAACAGAAATCCACAAAATCTGATAAACTGCATTACTTCCTGTTGTTACTTCCATATGTAAAGAGCTATGTGTTATATATCTATAAAGTTAAAGAATATTTTCAGCAAGTACTGTAGGGTTTCTCTGGGGAATGCAAATTGTCAAATTTCAGGGATACTGATAGACTCAGCATAGGTTTAATATCTTTGAATTACCTCTCTGTGTCCTCGCTGTTAACAGTGATGATCTTCCACAGAGTATCTTTCTCCATAATCAGGCATTTAGTGAGGCTGATATATAGGAATTTTTGATTCAGAGACATAGATTTTACAGCACTTTAATGTCAGTTTTTACCAGAATAAGGTCAGTTAGTGTGTAAAAGAGTGAACAAGAAAATTGCTGTCCCCTAAAAAGCTGCTAAATAAATAAATAAAGATAAGAAATCTGTGCCTTCTATTTCTTCTGAGTTCCAATATAGTGGAAATATGTAAAATTTCCAGGCTGAAGTGTAAAGAAAACATGAGACTTAACTGCATATGGATTGTAATGTGATTTTTGTTTTCTTATCATTAAACTAGTTATTTTAGTCTCATCAGACTGCAACCACACTATTTACTGGATTAAAATATCAATTATGTTTCTGAAGCAGGACTTGTTATTTAACTATTGTCTTTTTCTTGTCCTTTAATTCATTGCCTTTGGGTACATCATGAGGTAACTGAAGTAAACTGGTAATGGGGCACTACCAGGGGTAATCAGGTACCTATGAATTCCCTGGATGTTGCTAAGCCCCAAAAATAACACTGAACTTTTGTACATTAGTGACTGGGAAACTGGTTGAGAATGTTTGTTTTTTTTTATTTACTGAAAATTTATTATGGTTAGATCTTCACTTCTGTGTAGTTACATTGCTGTATTCACAGAAACTTGTCTCTGTGTGAACACTGTCACAATAGTCTTGATTGTGTTTGAGGTGAGACATAATGACCCTACTTATTTTATTTGAGTCTCTGGCAAGAAGTCAGGGAAAATAATTCAGATTTCTCAAACGAATTTCCTTGTTTTGAAGCAGGGGACTTAGTAATTTGGTAATCACACAGTACACTCTGCTTCAAGTATTGATGTAGTTTAGGATGATCATCTGCAGAAAGAGTTCTTTCTTACCTAAATCTAAAGCTGCAACTGAGTAATATAAATGCAGTTGTTCACTAAGAAAAGAATTGCATGTGTGTAATATTTTCCAACTATTTCTTCAAAAAAAAAAAAATACAAATAAGCATTTGGTATGTTCTCATGTATACTATAGTTCATGGCAATTTTTTATTTTCTTGGATTTATTTGTTTTCTTGGATTTATTAGAAGAAATATCTTGTCACAATTACTGATCATTATATAATTGAGAAATCTGGTACAGTAGAGATGCTTGTATAAATTTACAGCTACAAAATTATGAAATAATCCAGTTTGGGCATTTGAAATTGTTCTTATAGCAAAAACAAAGAAAATTTTATGGAAACGTGTATACTATATAAGCTATGTCTTAATTTCATGGAGTGGCAGTTACTCTATTTTTTTTCTCTTTCAGCATTCATACTACAAGTCAAATTCGGAAAAAAATAACCTAAATCTGAAAAACACTGACATAGAATGCTTTAATAAACAGCAGGTTAAGCTTGACTATAGAGGTTCACATATTATCATTCATTCGGCATTCAAATATCCAGCCAAAGTCAAGTGTTTATCATACAAGCCTGTTTTCATGAACCTTAAAACAATATGAAATCATTAACCTATTTTGTTACACATTCTCCGATGTCTAACTTAGATATTTTCAGACATCTTTACAGTTCTTAAAAAACAAATAATAGTTTCAGTGTAGTTTTGAGAGGAAGGTATTTGATTTAATTTTTTAGAGTTGATGCCTTATCTTCTCAGTTTTCTTTGAAGTTTTGTCAAACTTGTTGTTAAACTCTTTGAAATCATCTATACCACATAATATAAGTTACAGTATGCCTTTATGATTTTAGAAGGAATCTAACCAAAACTTTTTGTGATTTTGATTTTCTGTTGTTTGGCTTTGTTCCTCCCTCTCTCCCCTCCAGATAGATTTAAATTTAAAAGTAGGGGAAGGCAAATTGCATTTCTTTCAGATTACAATAATTTGAAATAATTGTTTCAAGAATTTCACTAGACGGATAACATGTAATCTTAAGAAAATTTTCTCCAGAACACATGCATCTTAGGTATTTGATCCTTATAACCTTTTGCTCTACACATCATCTATGTCATTGTGCTACTTGCTAAAGTGCACACAACATAGCCAGAATATCTTCTTATATTGTACTTACTATATATTGTATAGGCTTTTTTTTTTTTTAATCAAATGCAATAGATAATTTACATTGCTGATTTGTGGTGAAAACATATTTCTAAATCTTCTTTCTTAAGTATAAAAGACATTGTTCCAGATAATGAAAAAAAAAAGGAACTCCAGTATCAATGGCCATAAACCAATAAAGTAGATACAGACTCTTTCAGCATCTCCATTATACCAGGTTACGTTTGAACATTTGAGGATTTATAGCTCTGAGCAGATAATTCTCTTTGGATTCCTATGTGGCTGGCTGCACATATTTTTTGTGTGAGAAAGCTAAACCACAGAGACTTTCACTGTCCATATGAACTAGATTAAGAAACAATACTGACAATCTGAGAACAGTCTGGGAAAAGAAAATGAATCAATGAATCTCTCAAGAGGCCGAGGAGGTTATAATAGCAATCACTATGAGCAGTACAAATTCACTCTGATAGATAGAATACCAGTGGAGAATCGTGATGTGATAGTTTCACATAACAAATTAGTAAGTAAAAGAGACACAATGCTATATGTTAGGAAGCAAACTTTACAACATTTAAGGATAGCTGGAATTCATACTCTTCAGCACATTAAAAAAGAAACAACAGGCAAGAATTATTTTTTGGATGACAAGAGCTTTTTTTTTTTTCCCCAGTGGAATCAACTGAAATTAAGACTAACAGGAAATTGCATAATTTGAAGTGAATCTAGCCATTATCACTCTTGCAGAACCTATTAAAATATAGAATACAAGCATAAAATACTAATAAACCAGTTCACTACCTGTGCAACAGTAGTACCTCAACATTTTGCAGAAAGTTAAACCAGAAGATACTGCCTATCTAAAAAATATATTATAAGTTATATTGGTAGTATCAGGTCCATACATAAAAATAAATCAATATCGATAGTCACAATATCATTGAAAACAGGACGATCCACTATATTGCATACTTTTCTGATTATTTTTCTCACAGAAAAAGGATAGTTATAAAATAGAAACTATTTTCCTGACTGTTAACTTTCTGTATCATGTATTTTTCTGCTGAATGTTGGTTAAAATATACTTTGTATGGGCACATTTTTATGCCCAGAACTTAATGCAATTATCAATTTGCAATATTTGTTCTTCACAAAAAGAAAATTGTCTTCAATCAGTTTAAGTTAACATCAATTTTTCCTTTGCTTACTCATGCCATTATGCTTGGTCAAAAACCTCTTTTATCTTGTCAAATGATCCTTTCTTCTGCTTAATAATTTACCTTAAAATTGCTAGGCATTTTTTTTTTTTTTATTTGAGGAAAAATTGCTTGTGAATCAGCTATGTACCTTTTGAATTCTTTTTCTCAAATGTTGATAAAATGTCAGGTTGTTAAATAAAAAATGCATTTCCTTTTTGATGGAATAATTTTATAGTAGAGCATAGTAGAAAAATATTTTTAGGTTAGAAAATGATCATAGATGTATTTATACTGTTCCAGAAACAGAAATATTGTAATAAAAACAACAATAAAAACATAATAATACTAAAAATAGAGAGGAAAATTGTTTATTAAGAAGGTAATCAGGAGTAATCAGTATGGGTTCACTAAGGGTAACCAACCTGATTACCATCTATGATGACCACTGCATGGATGGAGGAGAGGAGAGCAGTGGGTGTTGTATACCTCAACTTCAGCAAGGTTTTTCATACTGTCTCTCACAACATCCTCATAGGCAAACTAAAGAAGTATGGACTGGGTGAGTGGATAGTGAGGTGGACTGAGAACTGATTGGATAGCAGATCCCAGAGAGTCATGATCAGTGGCACAGGGTCCCGTTGGAGGCCTGTCACTAGTGGTGTCCCCCAAGGTTCAATACTGGGCCCAGTATTGTTTAACTTATTCATCAATGATGAAGGAGTAGATGCCTCCTCAGAGAGTTTGCTAATGACACGAAGCTGGGAGGAGTTCCCAATACCCCAGAGTGCTGTGCAGCCCTTCAGAAGGACCTCAGCATTTTGGAGAAATGGGAAGAGAACTGTCTGAAATTCAACACTGGGGCAGGCAGGGGGCTGGCTGTCACAAAGTAGCTCTGGGGAGAAAGATTTGAGAGTCCTGGTAGACAACAAGCTGTCCATGAGCCAGCCATGTGCCCCTGTGGCCAAGAAGGCCAACAGAATCCTGGTGTTCATTAGCAAAAGCATTGCAAGCAGTTTCAGGGAGGTGATCCTGCCCCTCTACTCAGCCCTACTGAGGTGCATCTGGAGTCCTGTATCCAGTTCTGGGCTCCTCAGGACAAGAAAGACATGGAGCTCCTGGAGAGGGTCCAGTGGAGGGCAGCAAGGAAGATTAAGGGACTGGAACATCTCTCTTATGAGGAAAGGCTGATGGAGCTGGGCCTCTTCAGCCTTGAGAAGAGGACCTCATTAATGCGTGTAAGTATCTAAAATGAGGTTCCAAGAGGATGAAGCCAGAGTCTTCTTGGTGGTGGCAAGCAATAGGGCAAGGAAGATTAAGGGACTGGAACATCTCTCTTATGAGGAAAGGCTGATGGAGCTGGGCCTCTTCAGCCTTGAGAAGAGGACCTCATTAATGCGTGTAAGTATCTAAAATGAGGTTCCAAGAGGATGAAGCCAGAGTCTTCTTGGTGGTGGCAAGCAATAGGACATGAGGCAAAGAGCAGAAAGTCATGCACAGGAAGTTCCTCCTGAACATGAAGAAGCCCTTCTTTACTGTACAGGTGACCGTACACTGGGATAAATTTCCCAGAGATGTTGTAGTCTCCCTTGCTGGAGATTAAAGAACCATCTGGATGCAATCTTGTGCCATGTTGCCCTAGCAGGGGATTGGACCTGATGACCCTCTGTGGACCCTTACAACCTTACCTATTGTGTGATTCTGTGATGTGCTTAAATTAAAAAAATATCAATTTTTATGTATTCAGTGAAAGAAGCCAGAAAAAGCTGGTTTGAGTTTTAGAAATGCTATGAGACCAAGTCATGCTATTTTATTTTTTTATATTCTCTGAATAATCATGATTCCACTAGTGAAGATGAAAATACTGCAGGAAATTAACTAGCATTAAAATAAAAATAAAATTAAGTCCCAATAATCTCTTCAAAATACATGGCAATAGAATTAGAAAGATTATGGAGAGGAAAATCTATAGTTATTATCACTTATGCATTCTTGGAGGACTGTGTCACCATCATGGGTGGTGGCACTTTCTATTGTATGTGCCTGCCTTTTTCTACTCACATCTTGAAACTCTAAGCTATTTTTTTGAGAACAGACTATATCAAACAATAGTACTTTGCATTCTCTGCATCAAAAAGGATCTGAGATTTAGCTGATCTAAATTTTACAATAAAAAATCACTGACATTATAATCACACAACAAATAAATGCATTAGAATATTAAAATGCACTATTTGGTAAGCATAAGAAGCTAAAAATACAGGGAAAAAATACCTGAGGAATGTTATGAAACTATCAGATATATTTTCCCAGTTTTAAGACTACAGATAAATATTGTAACTGGAGATGAACTAGGAATATCTGTTGGACTTGTTAGGGTCCATCCATTTACAATTAGTAGTTGATTCTGTACAAACTTATTAGTGGAGAGCTGACATTCATCATGCTATTATTGCATGCATAATTATTTCTCTATCCTTTTGTATTTGTGTTTTGGATCTATTAATTATTTTTGAATATTGGCTTTTTTGTAGGATTTATTTGATTATAGGGTTGAGTTTTTTTTTCCTTTATTCTACTGTCAAATATCTGGACTGAAATGCATCAAAGGTCTTGATTTACTTTCCTTGCGATTTTTAAAAATAAAATAATGGCTTTGAAATTTAATTCAGTGGTAGTTTTTTCATGTTTTCACATCTTTCTTTTGAAAAAAACAAAGGAGGAAAGTTTTCTTTAGGAACTAATGTGATTCAATGTCAATGGAGCCGCTAGGTATTCAGAAGTCAAGCAGAACGTATTTTGAAGTTTGCTATGAGTTCATTTCATGCTAGACAGATAAAAGGAGTAGAAAAAGAGGACTTCTCCAGGAATTTCTTCAATCGAGATAGGAATTGCTCAGTGTGATTCTACCTAATATATTCATCCCCTGTTTCTTTTCCCACACATGGCTGTGATAGCCCTTGAACTGTTATCTGCTCTGTCTCTCAACTCTTGCTTCATTATGATCAAGACTTGCTCAGACTGAAATATACTCTGTTGAGGAACCAAGTAATGGATTGTAGTGGATTAGTTTCTCATTTACTATTTATCTTCACAGCAATTGCAATAATGTAATGTTAGGTAGACCATTCTAAACGAGATCTCAACACCATCTCTGGTTGCAAGTAGAACCTAAGCTCAGATTACATAGCTCTTAGTGCAGGCTCATTTACTTTTATTCTTGCTGACATCTGTGCCAGTATTAGTCATGTATCCATGCCTGAGATAACATGTATTTCTTCATTTCCAGGAAGTACTCTTATGACATGTACATTATTTCTAAAGTGGTACATGTTCAGATTAGCTTTAGCAAGACAATCAAGGCACTTCTGGGATTTAATGTGAACTACATTTCTTTGAAACTCTATAGAACTCATTAGACTACGATCATTGTACCTTGCAATTTATACTCACCCCTAAAAGAGCTGTTTTCACTGAAAGAGTGGTTAGGTTTTGGAATAAATTGCCCAAGGAACTGGTGGAATCACAATCTCTAGAAGTGCTCAAGAGGCTTCTGGATGTCACATTTGGCGATATGGTTTAGATGTGATTATAGAGGTGACAATTTGACTAAATAATCTTGAAGGTCTCTTCCAACCATGATGATTCTGTGATTTTAATGCATATCCTGTAAATATTTCTGTAACTCATGACCTAAGGTGCTGATCAGCAGGTAAGGCAATTCTTTTTTACTTATTGTCAGACCTGAAAACTTTTACATATATCTTTTATTTTAGAAGACAAGGACTTGTATTGAAAATACATAAATTCAGTGAATATGTCTGATAATGCAAGAGACTCCTATAGAGACAGTGTGTAATCAGAAAGCAAATAAGAATATACTTTCAAAATGCAAACATATAAAGCCACACTGGCAGCAGGTAGATACTAATATCAAATAAAGTTATGTGATAATTTGCACTAGGTAAAGACATAATCTGTTGAACATAATAATGCATTTTTTATCATTCAAAATAATTGGTTTTCATTAGTTTAATTTTAGTGTCATTATTACTTTTAAAATAATTTTCCAAGAGATATGCAATAATTCTGTAAACATATTGTTTCAAAAGGCATTTAAAATCGATTTAAATAGTAAATGTGTGCTGTCTGCTAAAAATGTCACTTTTATATATAAAAATATTTTTGTTTTCTATGACTGTAGGACAGCCAGTTTTATTACTTGTCTATTCAAACATGTAATCTTACAATCCTCAACATAATATTTGATTCTATGAAATTGGGGATTAAAAAAAAAAAATAAATATTCCAATTCAAAATGTAACATTAAACAGAGTATCTTGTTCAAAAGGTTCATAAGGGTCTAACATCAATGTAAAATAAAAAGTCAAAGTAGATTCAGTAATGGAATCATTCTGTAATATAGAGAATGATGCTTTGATTAGAAATACATAAAACTAGCGCATAGCAAAGGAAGTAAACTCTTTTTGCCTTTCCCCCCCCTCCACAAGTATAGGACAACTGGGAATGCAACCACAGAGCTAAGGAAGCTTTGAAAAACTGTTCTAAATAACACTTGAAATTTGGCCTTGATGTTCCTATGAATTCCCCTTTTGAAAAATAGCAACCTCACCTTTCTGAGAACATTGAATTTTCCACACCATATTCCAAACATACTTTTTTGTTAAAAAGAATTAAATGGAATTGAATGACAGTTTCTAATATGCTGTATGTTAGAGGGCTAGCATTCAAAATATCAACTTTTTAACCTAGAATGTTGCAGGGCTTAATCCTGTTGTATGTTCTTAAGTTTCAGCAGATGTAAAATGAAAACAACTCACAGAAACTTCATAAATTCATGCTTGGGAGACACTCAAATACCATGCTATGTGGAGGCCCTGATTTTTACATATATGGGAATGAAAGAAACATTTTTTAAACAGTCATAAGAGAAAAAAATACAGGGAAAAAAGGCCTTAAGTCATCAAAGAGCTTGAATATGGTCATTATTGTCTCTTAAACATCTAAAAGTCAGTTCTCTGCCTCTAAGACTTGAATTCCTCATCTTGTAGTCAAAAGACAACTTAGGAACTGCAAGAAAGAATCCATACAATCTGTGACCTATTCAGATTAATATAAATAACTAAGAAAACCTAGTATGATAAAATATATTTTAAATTTTTACTCTTTCCGGAAAATGAGATTAAGAGGTAGAATATTATTTGAATTTCAGTATCCAAATAATCTTTATGAATCATAATAAAGCTTCTTTTTCATTACAAGATAATACTGTAATAATAATGAAGAAAACAAGGAAAGGAAAAATATAAAGAAACTGAAAGAGTTAGGGCCTATGCTTAGTATGCATTTTCACAGATACAGATTAGCAGCACCTATCTCATTCCTTTTACTGTTTATACATGCACAAGTTTCATTCTAATCTCTTCTTACCAAATGGAAGAGGACTGAAAATTACCAGGGAAATATCTGACAGTTTTGCTCATAAAATATCTCTCACATTACATCTTTTTTAAAAGCCCTACACTTAATAGATACACATATTTTCTTAGTGCACTGGAAAGTAATCTCCTTACTCCTTTTTTTTGGTCCAGTTTCTTTAAAGGAAGAATACAGATGGTAACAGAAATATTGTACTTCAAAATGCAGGTTAAGTGAAATATTCTATTTTTTTTCCTTATTGACCTTTTTTTGCTCCTTAAACGGGAATTAACTGCAGTAGTTCTGATCAATGAAAAAAGTATTTTCAAATTCTACTTTTAAAGTTATATGAAATACTTTTGTTTGTGCAGGAAAGAATACAGTGGGGCTCTACAGTAAAATTGTGAATCTTAAGTGTTGTTAGAAAAGTAAGAGACTTCCATTGTATTATACTATTAAAATATAATCCCAGAACTAATCTTACTTATTAAATTAAGTAACATGGAATTAGCTTTTCTGATTCTTCCCTGAATTAAATTAAGGAATTTGTGACCGCCACAATTCCACTTTGCAGTCACTACTAGAATCAATGAAATGTAGCACTGCAATCCCAAATTGAAGACAAAGCAAAAAGAAAGGAAATAAAAAACAAAAACAAAAAAGAAAAAATGTAATACCAGAAAAACAAACAAACAGCATTACAGGTTTTTTTTTCTATTTCTGTCTCAGTTCAGAATCAGCAAGAAAAAAGAGAGTTGCCTGAAGATTCTAGAGGATGTTGAGGTGCCAGCTTCCAAGCTGTGGGTAGCAGCCTATTTCCTTCCACTGTGAATATGGATTTTGTTCTCAGCTAGCATATCTGTCTCCACTTCACACATATATATATATATATATATACCAATCTTTCTACTGTGGTAAATTTTTTCAGGACTTTTTGAGCATGGAGAGAGAGAAGGGAATAAATTATTATTTTAGTGAGATTATTTTATAATAGTATAAGGACACAAGATTTTCCATGAAGTATTAGACTGCATTCTGCCAATCACAAAATTTTTACTCTCTCACTAGATGCAATCAAGTGCTTCAGAGGTTTCATCCATAATGCAAAATAATGGATTCAAGAAGACTGAGTATAAAGGAAAAAAAATCATGTGGAAATATACTTTGATAGAGAAAAAAAAAAAAAAAAAGGTACTTGTGTAGGGGTTGATTCTATTTTAATTGAAATTATTGGATTTTTGCAAGATAAGAATCCACTGAAACAAAAAAATCTGAGTTTAAGACACATTTGAGAGGAAATATAATTTTGTGCAGGTTAATTATAACAAAATCTGATTGTGAAGATTGTATCCAAAGTAATTGTCAGTACGAAATCGTACATTATCATCCAAAGTAATTCTTATGAAGAAAGATTTTCAGGTCCTTGTAAGAATTTCATGTACACAAAAACCCCACAAAAACCTGAAAAAGTTATAGAAGAAAATTAAATAAAAAAGATGAAAAGCATGTTTAAAGATCTTTGAAGATGCCTCAAATAGGAAACGGCATTAACTGTAGTAGTTGTACAAATGGTCTGACAACAAATATTCGTTTAGGATTCAGATACAGAAAAAGTATCTTTCAGTGACAAAAATAAGATTATTGTCTGCAACAAAACAGAAATATGTTCTACTCTGCAGAGTTCTGGTTGCTTCCCAGTGAACAGGTTAAGCTAAATTCACTAAAAAGTATTTTCTTTGGTATTCCAGAAGAAAATACCCAGCTTCATGACTCAGTTTTAACAGAAGGGATGTCAAATATTTGTACTTCATGGTTATGATTATGACCCAGATGCATATGCTTGGACTGGAGGAAAAGGTTAGGATTGATGTCCTTAGTTCTCTCTTCCATTCTTGGGAAAGGGTAAATATTCTGATTTCTAGTAAAGGAACCACCAGGCATATACCATTTACATTTCTATATATTCTGAAAGAAGTAAGAGAGCTACTCAACAATACTATTGTTAAGTATACTTTTCAAAAAACAAATAGAGAAAAGAACATACATTATACAAACTGGTTGTCTGTCCATTACCTTAGGAGAGAATTAAGAGATGTACTTTTAGCTAAGTAAATAACATTCTTTTTCTGTTTTAAGGCCAAGCAATTACAACAGAGCTTCTAGTCGTGCAAAAAAATTACTTTGCTTTTCCAGCATTGCTTATGAGAATAAAAAAATCAAGAAGTATCTGATCTTCAATCCTTTGGGTTCCTTTAAGTACTCTTTATTAGTGTCTCAGTGTTAATTAGGTATGCTTAGTCTTAAAAAAGAACTAGAAAACATGCCTTGTTAAATGCTAGAAATGGTGTAATTTTTGTGAGTCTGTATAAGCAGTGAAAGATTTTTTGTTTTATCACATTTTAAGAGAACCTCATGGCTGTGAAACTTGTCTTCTGCATTTTCCAATGTTTCAACATTGTCCATCCTATTTGCAATTGTACTTAAGTCTTATTTAAATTTTCAGTTTTTACACACAGAGTTACACACATAGAATTAACAAGGTTAACAACCTATCCAACACCAGTCTAACATCTAAACCATCTAAACCATGTCACTAAGTTCATCATCCAACCTATCCTTAAACACATCCAGGGATGGTGACTCCACCACCTCCCTGGAAAGCCCATTCCAGTGGGACATCACACTCTCTGTGAAAAAATGTCTCCAGATATCCAACCTAAACCTGCCCTGATGCAGCCTAAGACTATGCCCGGTCGTCCTGTTACTGGGAGCCTGAGAGAAGAGACCGACCCCCACCTGACTACAACCTCCTTTCAGGTAGTTATAGACAGTGATAAGGTCACCCCTGAGCTTCCTCTTCTCCAGGCTGAACAATCCCAACTCCCTCAGCCGTTCCTCACAGGGCTTGTGCTCCAGCCCCTTCACCATCCTCGTTGCCCTTCTCTGGACACATTCCAACATCTCAATATCTTTCTTAAACTGAGCTGGCTCGTATTCAGTTTCCTATCAATCAGCACTCCCAAGTCTCTTTCTGCCTGGCCATCCTCCAGCCACACCGTCCCCAGCCTATAACTCTGCATGGGGTTATTGCGGACAAAGTGTAAACCCCGGCGCTTGGATTTATTAAACCTCATGCTATTGGACTCAGCCCATCTATCCAGCCTGTCAAGGTCTCTCAGCAGAGCCTTTATTCCTTTCTTGCTCTAATGCTCTGCTAACTCTTTCACTTTCTATGAAGAAAAAACAAGAATAAACAAGAAAAAAAAAAAGAAAAGTATAAATTTCATATAATTTTCATATCCTTTGTGAAGCATAAAGTGCAATAAGGTGAAGATAATACAGGTGTTAAATCTCTTGTTTCTTCTGGACCTGCTCTGGTAGATGAAATCCAATGTCAGACATAGATTTTGCAGGTTTTTTTCTCTATTAAATGTAAGTTTTGACGTGCCTCAGTTTACAAAAAGGATGCATTACATTCCATGAGAAAGAAAAGCTTTTTCCTCTTTAGCAAAACAAGAGAAAACAAGCACTATTACTTTAAATACTTGGGTTTTTCTGCAAGGATTATTGACAATTAAGTTTCTAATTGTCAATGTAACCTTTTTACAAACAGTATTTCACAGCAGTTCAGGCTTCCATGTTACACACACGGGGTCAAATGGAAGGTAAGCACTAAGTATGGAAAGGAATTGCATAATTAGAGATCATTTCTGATTCTTATCTGAACACATCACTTTAATTAAGATATTGAAAGTTTTGTAACACTGAAGCACTTTTCTTTCCTGACAAAATGCCAATTTGTCAAACTCTGCTCTGTGCTTTTAATTTCTCCTGATGAGCAGGAGTCCAGAGAAGTGTTTGCAATGTGATATGACAACACTAACAAAGATTATGATTCATCCTTTCTTTGGGGTCTGCAAAAAAATTGTCTTCATAAATATAAAAAAAAAAAGAAAAAAAAAAGAAGGGAAAAAATAACTTTAAGAATTGCCTGAGCCAACGTCTTTAAGTAAAGAAACAAATAAACAAGAAAAAACACCTCTGTTTTGCTTCTTTTATGAAGAGAGGAACATCTCAGAAAGAATTTAAGAATTAAATCTGAACTTGAAGCATATTCTGAGTCTTTGATCCAGAGTAGAATAGACTGCTGTCACTTCATTGCATATTTATTAGAACTATTAAAATTCATGAACTAAAGATGCCCTGATATCGTCTGTGAAAGTGTTGAACCAATGAAGAGATGATAAAAACTAATTAAATCCATGAAGGAAAAATCTATCCAGAGCACCCAAAAAGGTTGTCCTACATGTCTATTGATGCTATGGCAAGAAAATATTTTAAATTGCTCTCGGAGAAGCAAGCAGCAACATTCTGTTCTCGCCTCTTAATTTCAATGGATGTCCTTTCAAATACTTTCATCCCGTTTCATCTATTTTCTTTTGAGCAAGGAGACAAGGAACAAAGAATTCAATACACAGCTCTATTCTGTAGCCTCAAATCATACTCAAGGCATGATGACAGGAAGTTTATCAATGTTTGCCTCTTTGTAAGACTTACTATGTTTTGGTCGTTCATATGCCTCAATTATTTGAAAGGGAAATATTGTTGTGCTTTAAAGTAGCAGAAGATTTTCTGTGAGATACTAGAAAGAGTACTCAGAAATGAAACAAATTAAACAGAAAGATCTATATAGACCTTTAATAATCCAACATTTATGTTTAAATGCAGATTAAATTCCCTTTTTCAATGCGTCTTTTTAAAATCTATTTATTTTAGAGTACTAACTATAAATTTCTCACATGTTCTACTTGCCAAACCATTAATTCTATCTCAATTAATATTGAATAAGTTATTCAATTACTTTTTTCATTTGCAATCTACTTGATTATAAATTATACATGAAAAGATGATTCATTTAATATTTTAACCCTGATCTTAACTTATCTAGAAGAGCCTGACATAAAAGGTGTTTCTTAATCAGAGGTGTTTCATTACCTAGGGTCTGTTAGAGGTTTCCTCAAAATACATATTGATAAAATAGATAAAGACAGAAATAATTCTCATATAATATTTTTGGAGTTACATTTTTTATACAGATCATAACTGTAATTTTTTTACTGATCTTAATTTTTTTTCTTGTAGTTGCATCCTCTGATGGATTATGAAAGAGTCCAGGTGACTAACATTGCAGGACTCATTACCATAAACTGTCAGTTAAACCCTAACCAATTAAGAACTGGGATCTCAATTGCTTGAAATAGGATTTCCAATATCTTTTTAGAGATATTTACCAATATCTTGTTCTTACCAGTCTCTAGTTTCCATAATCTTTAATTTATAGAACATATTCTTGTAGTAGATTTTCATCTTTAACATTAGAAATCTGTCATATTACATATTCGGCAATGCAGTTCATACAATAACAGACCTCTGAAAATATTATATAACTACAGTATTTCAACATCTTGATACCATTAATAGTTTGTTTCCTAGCAAAAAACAGAGAACTTTTTAATTTTATTTTTTTTTCTGATTTGCAAGTTCGTTTTCTGGGAGCCTGATTATTACAGAAAGATTGTACTTTATCCTGCAGAGCTTACCTGTCTGCAGAAAGGAGCAGATCCATGCCCTGAATAACTGTAGTGTTATTTGTGGGCACAGGTTGCCCCTCTGGTTGAGACTCAGCAAGAGAGTAGAAATCTCAGCTCAGTGGGAAATGAGAGTGACCCATGTGCTCAGTATTTCAGATTCGAACTTCATATCTTGCAAGACGTGGAAGACTGAGCCTATATCTGACCAGAATAGGCAAGGAATAGTGGGCTTTATACAGATAAGTAGTTTCTGAGCATAATATGCTGTGTCTCATCTTCATCTCAGAAAGTGCCAGTTTAAAAGATGTTCAGGTGCTTCATAAATGTATGCTACTATGTGATACTGAAGAATGTGAAAGTCTCTTTTCTACTATTAAACCGAACTTTCAAGCTATGAAATCAAAAATTCTGACTTCAGCCCGGGGTTGGGTTCCTACTTTGTGACACGGATTCTAAATTTCATGTATGACATAAAGGACAAATTAAAGAACAGTCTAGAAATCAGGAAAATTAAAGCTTGAGAAAAAGAGACTGAACTCTATGCTTTGAAGAGGGAAACTTTGCTCTTCTGGTGATCCAGAGATTCATCTGATACCTTCTAAAGCCTCTAAAAGCCCCTTGCACTCTAAGTAGTGCTCTTAGTCTCTGGACTTTTGCTAGCAAAGTCTCTGGCTTTCAGAAGTGTCTCTTACAAAAACATTGTTCCAGTACCAATACTAAATATGCTCCAAAAATTGTGGGAATCAAGGCTGAATAGTCAAAACCCAGAAACTTGCTTTTTAATGACATTTTGAATGTTTTGAGATCAGGTATTTTTTATTTATTATTTTTTTATTATCTTCTATCATTTCCTTTCAAAGCTGGGGAGAGGAATAACTTCTTCATTCTGGAATAGAAGCAATATTCCCCTTTCCCATTTTAAATTTGTATCTAATGGAAATTTTCATTCTTTATATTTTTCTATTTTTATTTCCTTTTTTTTTGTTTTGTTTTTATTTTTTTTCCCAGTGGCATAGATTAGACATCTATAAATTGAAATGTTTTATCCTGAAGTTTCATGCAGCACTGAAGCACTATGATGCAATTCTGCACTGACGATACATAAGCTAATGATCAAATTTGGCGTTTTATTTTTTTTTTCCCTGTCTGGTCAAAAATTAGTTCATATGCTGAAGCATGAAAGTCCTGTCTTTGCTTAGGTACTAATTTACTGAAGCTATACTCACTTCAAACCCAAAATTTGAAAGAATCAGTTCATGTCTGTCTCAATTTAAACACATTATTTTTTCTAAATCTTTAATAGAAAAAGACAAATTTGGTAACTTAAATTATGCAATGAATATTCAAAAGGTAAATTACAGGTCAGTTTTAAGTCTTTTATTATGCTGTCATCCTTGTTGCTGTTCTCCCTGGTGAATCACTGAACCATGCCTCCATGGTGTAGATAGGGCAAAGTCTAAATCCAGTCATGCTCTTTTCTTCAGTTTTAATATGCTGCTAAATAACTAAACACTTGTCTTCAAAAATAGTCTAATTACTTTACACTTTACAATAGCAAATTAAGTTGTTTTAAAAAGACAAAGTATTAATTTCCATAGCTTATTCTTAAAGGGAAAATTGTTCCCTGCTTAGAATTCCTCTGTTATTTTCCTTCTCACCATGTCTTCTTTCCTCCTTCTAGTCCTCCTCTTTTTCTTCTTCCTCTTCTTCTATTCTTCTCTTCTTTTCTTCTTCTTTTCCTCTTATTTTCTTCTTCTTTTCTTCTCTTCTTCTTTTTATTAGGTCCCCTTTAAACCTACTGTTTGAGAAAGACAAAGACAGTTTTTTAAAATTCTGATTATGTTCTTGGGAAATGTCACTTGTTTGACAGGGATCCTGAACAGTAACACAGCTTGATCCCCCAGCACACCCCTATATACAGCCAGATATGACATCGGGAAGCTTTTTCTATGACAGGCATAAATTAAGCTGAAACTTAGTTACAGAATGGACAGTCTACCAAACCAATTCTTTGAAAAAAATAAGACTTTTAAGTTCACTTGTTTGAGAGGGATTTTTTTTACTTTTTTGTTTGGTTGGGTAAGGTTTTGTGGGTTTTTTGTTTGATTTGTATTTGAGTGTTTTTGGGGGGGGGGGGGGTGTTGTTTTTGGAAGGGGAGGGCAGAGGAGAGGATGGAGGGGAGAGGTATCTTTTATTTCCCTGGACGATTTACTATGGAATTATTTATTCAAAGCTGTGAATTGCCTTGTTGCAAGAGACCAGATTAATTTTGGCAGTACTATGCTCAGAGAAATTTTGAGAAATTTCACTGAAAAGTGTTTTGAAAGTTCAAAATAAAAAGGTGAAGACCCCATCTGCTCATGTATAACTGAGCAAGGTTATATTCAAAGGAGATCTTTTTACCCTTCTTCCCCTCCCGACAGGAAACATCAATTACCTGTTTTGCAAGTAGAAAGCTGTATCTGCCGAGAAGTATGATTAGAAAAAGTATTCAAATAACATAAATACTGGCTAGCCAATATCAGTATTTCCTGTGAGATGATAATGAATTGCTCAGTTGTAAAAAATTCCTTGGCACTATGGTAAAAGGCCAAGTGAAAAATAGTGCTATCCACTCTTTCCTAACTCTTGCTTTCCACAGCAAGTGGGCTACTGTTGTAATACTTAGGGGTGAGAGGAGTGAGGAATGTACGAACAACTCAAACACTGTAGATTATTAGAACTCCGGTGCCATACATATAGGCAATGTTATATCTGGACCTAAACTATTATGACCACTCAGAACTGTGCTGTCAGTTTAGTAGGGACTTGGAGGGAATCTCTGTACCATACTCTACTGTATACAATCAAAATAACCAGAATAGAGCAAAACAATGTCCTTCATGGGCAGCAACTAGAGCAACTGCTTTGCTTCCCCCAGGGAAATATGCATTGTCTTGTAATGCCTTTCACTCTTCTTACAAATATACCACTATAAAAAATATTTTTGATTTGATAGTCATTTAATTTAGTAAATAAGTGATTCTGTGGGTATGTTTTTTTCTCCATCTTCTCTAATTGTGATGATGAATAAAACCCATAAAGTTTAACTTTTTCTTTTTTATTATTGTTTAATTATGCACACATTTTTGCAAGAATGTTAAAAAATGGTTTAGGAGAAAAAAATTGCCTTAGGTTTTTTTTTTTCTTTCTCTGATGCCTTTTTAAAAAGAGTCAATAAGTGCTGAAAAGCCTGACTTTACACTCTGTCTTATAACTGTTTTGTTTTCCAGCCTAAGGCATGATTAGAACTAAAAAGTCCTTGACTTTTTCTGCTTTTTAAAAAAATGAAAACATGATCTCAAGTGTTTTGAACATACTACAGAGTTGTTATTTCTAGAACATTGATCCCTCTACTTTTACAAAGTAATGGACATTCGAGTATACTAGGGAATAAGAAGCTCAGTTGACACTAATGTATAATATAGGTCTTACTGAAGGACAATATTAAGTGAGAGTGCAGGTGGTTACACTTTTTTATGCTTTTCATTCCATCAGCAAATTCATTCAAAATTATGACCCTCTAAATTTCTTGACTAGAAGATATTACAGATATAAATATTATGTAGATCACAAACCTAAAGGGAATTTGTGTATTGGCTGCATAAAGGTATCTCATAAGGGTTTATGAGATAAAGCCAATGGACAGAGGGATTTAGAAACAATACAAAGATGCCTGATACTCTTAAACAGACAGTGTTAAAAAGTAAGAATGTGTAATACTGGTAATTAGATAATTTTCTATTTTGTTTAATTTTATTTACAGTATAAGCCCTTTTGCAGTTTTGATATGTGTTTAGATTTTCAACACATTAGTAGGTTGCTTTAAACTTCTTTTTAAGTTATCATTTTATATGAAGATTTGAGTGGGCAATATTTGGTGATAGGCTGTCATTCTACAAAAGCTAATTAAGTATTTGAAAGACCTCTTCAAAGCAAATGAATCATTAAAAAAAAAAAAAAAAAAGCAGGGAGAGAAAACAAAGTAGTAAAGAAAAATGGCAGGGAACTTAGGGACAGCAGCTTTCTGTCCCTGAAAGACTGAAGTTTCTTTCATGATCACATGCCTCACTGTTACATTTTTTAATTAGATCACTGGAAGTTAAATGCTGTATTCATACCTACAACTCAGTGTTCAGCAATATTATACAGTTTGGTTTTGAAATAAATTAATTCTTTTTGAAACTGACCTATGGAGGTCATAGTGTACTAATTTCTCTAAAGGAATACAAATACAAACTTTATCTAGCTGGATCTTCATCTAGCTAACCTAGATGAAATATCTATAGCTTAGCAAAGTTTTATATTAGCTAATGCTTTTGGTTATAAGCCCTGTGAAATATTCATTTCGGTATTTATATATGTTCATGAAGAGGGTTAGAATGGTTTGGTTTTCTACATTGCAGGAACAACAGTAAGAACATTGTCCACACAGGAGAAAGGGAAAATTAAAAAATCCTAATACTTTGTCTACCAGAATCTTTCCGGAAGAGTGGGGAATAGATGGTCACTAATTCATTTCTCGCTTTTTGAGTAAAGTACCCATGCAACAACTAAGCTGTCACAGCTGTACTCTATGCATCCTTCAGTGAGGCTGGGCAGTGCCTGGAACTGCAGCTCTGGTCAGCATTTGGCCATTAGTATCTAGGACAGCACTTACAGAAAAGGAAAAACAAAATGAAAGCCCACAAGGGGTGTGCTGGGCATATCCAAAGTGAATAGGCAAGAAGTAGACTTAGACAGGCATTAAAACCAGTGCACTTCAGAAAGATACTGAGTTGGATGGTACAGTAGAAAGTAAAGTGAACACATATAACTTTTGCACTTCCAGAAATTCCAAGATAGTATTTGAAAGGGCTTTATTTCTAAAGTGGATTCCAATATTCTTTACACTTAATGGGAAGGGTGACAGCTTACTTGGAAATGTAGAAGATCATTGAGAAGCAGGAGTCAGAATAATAATATTGAGAAGAATGCAACACTAGACAGAAAATATTGAACAAAGATTTCCTGAAAAAAAAGTAGTCCTGTAAAAAATAAAACAAGAAATCGCTCATCTCCTTACATAACTGTTCACATAGAGCAGAAAAATTGAGAGAGTTCAAAGCTCAACAATGGATGTGTGTTTGGAGATTCATAGGCCATCTAGGTCTCTGCTTTGCCCTGTTCAGACCAGGTCATTGACTTGCCACACATTGGATGGAAGTCACTAAGAGTACTGGAAGTTTGTTTTTTTTTGTCTTTCTCACCTTTACATTATAGTTTTTATTAATATACACACATGAAACAGGACAATTAAAATATTAATTTTTGTTCTTTTCAATTACAGACTAGTAGTAGACTAGTACAGATTTCAAAATCTGAAAGTTTGTAAAATGCATTTCTCTGTTTTCAGAAGGCCCTATTTGGAAAAAAAGAGCCTAACTTTTCAGCTAAATAATTTTTAAAGAGAAAGCATTTAATTTGCTTTTGGATTTTGAATATCTAGGAAATCAAATTAAGAATTGTTGGTAAGAACAGACTGTAAGAAAGAACAAAGTGTGGCTCGAGAAGGGGAACATATGGACGTAGGATGACACTCTTCCTGGGCAAATGTCCTTGTTCTGCCTCCTGGAGTGGCACAGTACAGTGCAGGTGCAGGAACGAAGTCAAGAAGCAAGCATGGGCTGTAGGGGAGGATCAAGACCACCAAAGACCTGGAAGATCGCTGAACCATTTCCAGGAAGGTGTAGAAGAGCAGACTGCACATGATAAGTAATTTGCATAGGAAAAAAGAAAAGTGTCTCCAGAGCAGGAAAAAGCTATCTATAAAATGATACCCTCCCAAAATCCAGGTATACCTATGTCTGAGGACACTAGACACCTCATTACATGGATCAATGCTCAATCCAGGACTGTTGATCTGTCTCTTTCTTCCTTTCTCCCTTTTTAATTCATCTCTCTCAGTTCCCTTTCACTCTGGCCCTTTGTTCAAAACCCACCATCATGTGCTTATAATAGGAGATAACTTATACCCATTTCCATTGTATAATTTACTAACAAAACTTTATAAGCTTTTGCAGACCCTCTGACTTATATTGTTCCTTTCTGCAACAAATACTGAGTGCTCCCTTTCACTTAAGGGTGAGATTCCAAATCTTCAAACACTCACAACCGCAGTTCAAACAATTGTGTTACAGAGTTCAAGTCAGAAGATTTGTAATACAGCCTTTCCTTATGTCTGTTTTCTTTCTGATTAATGCCAGTAGAAATCAGTTACCTTACTTCAAAGACGGATAACTTAAAAAATACATAGATTTCTTTATAGAAAACAGATTTCTCAGTGATGGTCAGTTCCTTGATAGAATTTATTATATTATATTATTATATATTATATATTTATCATATAAGACCTTTTAAATGATGATTTAGTAAGAACTTAAAAGGCAAAATATTTTTCTTAATAGAAAATTTATCAAAAGATAACTAACTTCAAGTAGCATCAAACTGAGAAAAATAATTCAAGAAAATCAGGAGAGGAAGTGTTTACAGGTCACTGAAAACAAGGTTTAGCATGGAAGCAGTTATTAAAGGCTAACTTACAGCAGGAATAGCGATGTATTTGACATTAATTAAAATGAACAGGATAACAATATGCAAGCACCAGGTATATGCTTACTTTTCTGCAATATTATGTCCCAAGTCAAGCTACTACAGAACTGTCCAGTAAATGACTGCCTAATAGAGGTATACAAGATGTTCTTTTTCAGCAAACAACTGAGTGAATACCCAAGCTCCATAACAGTTTTCTGTTATCATTCATGTACCTAAAGGGTGAATACACCACCATGCTCATAGTGAAGAACAAGACAGGAGAAAATGGACAAAAAATTCAAAATTGAGCCTGTGGGAAATTTAAGCAATTATTCATAAAATAATATTTTGAAAAGATTGGTATGTCATGGTCTCACTCTAGGTGAAAACTGTACAATACAAAAAGAAAATTGACAATTTTTTTTGGCTCTACCTTGAAATGTCATCTGCTAAAAAGTGCTTTGCATGCTCTTTTGTCAGAGACAAGCATACCTCAGAACTACTAGATCCTTCACTGGAGATTTAATGAGGACCTTATAACTTGTCTAGATAACAGTCATTTGTACAAGCTTAATTTCCCTATAACTATGGTACTCTTATTCTTCTAATTATCACATTCTTTTTCTGTTTTTATAAGAAAAATTACATCAGTAAGCCATTACTTCTGCTTTAGAGTATAAAATAAGTTAAAAGGGATGAATAAACATATGCAACAAAAAAACATGTGTACCTTATTTTGGGTGACATAAAATATAAAGTAAATTAAATCCTCTTACAAAATAACAGAATCTGAATCTCTGTCTAAATAGTCCCATAAATATAGTTGTATTGTTATTCTTTTTTAAAATTCAGAAACTGAATCCAGTACCTCTAGTAATTTGAACATCCAAGTCAACACATTTGTGTAAATTCAAATCATAAACACTTTTCAGTATTTATGGTCATTGTCATATATATCTGTCAGACATCCAGATTCAAAGCACAGTATTTGAGAGTACTGATCTGTGCATTTGGCTGGAACTGATATTGTTATTAGAAGTGGGTTTGGATGGTATATTTTGTATAACAATAAAAATATGCTTTGTCCAAATTTATGTATTAACTATTTCAATTGACAGTAAAATTTTCACTGGTTACAATAATAACAAATACAGCACATAATTATGCTCTTTTATGATTTTTTTGCATTCATAAAGAAGATTCAAACAAACAAGGAATATTTTTAAAGACAATTCTGCATAGAAGAACGTAAACATGGAAGAGTTCTGTATATGAACACAGCAATATTGAACTCACTTTCAGAAAGATCAGCTGAAGAACTTAATCCAGACAAGAAGCTGAGCTAGAAAAAGGTAACAAAAGCATTTGAAATAGTTTATTTAGTTTTCGCTCAGTTATTTTGGATAGAAGTCTTCAATTTCCTATGATGAAAGTCATAATTTGCATAAGATGGGACAAGAACTTATGTGAGAAGACTGTGATTAATACAAAAGTCGTACTTGTAAAGACGATTCTTTTTCCAGATTATTCTGTTCAAAAATAATTCTGCTAAAAGACTGTAGATGAGTTAGAATGTCCAGACCGTGTGATTATCTGCTACAAAACCTAGAAAATAGTGTGTCTAGCATTGCTCGGAGTTACTGTCAGACTAAGAGGATTAAAGCTTAAAAAGTTTTTTAAGACTGCAAATAAGTGTGCTTGTATTGCATTACATCTAGGCCATAAAAAAAAAATCATAATGGTTTAAAATTATTTTCTCTACACACAGGAGCTTATACTGAAACATTTTTTTTTTGTCTCTAGATTTTTGTGTCATTTTCTACTATATGTGAGTATTATTTTTGTACAGATCAATGTCCATGAACCTCAACTACTATCATGTTTGTATTATATGTTGCTCACTGTCTAATTGAGGTCCTTAAGTTGCTGAACAAGGTACATTTACTAACATGATTCTTCTCAAGACAACTACCTCCAGTTCAAAGTAGAAGATTACCGTTGTCACGTCTACTCCAATTTTCAATCTTTGAAATAGCACTAAGCCCTACTACAGTAACTTCTGTTATGCATAACTCTATTGGGCCTGTCTGAGATGGAGCCCATTTCCCACACAGCAGCTCTCACAGTGCTGTGCTGTGCACTGGTGGCTGGAACGGTGCTGATCACACGCCAGTGTTTTGACTACTGAGCGCAGCACTGGCATTCCAGTGTCCCTTCCCCATCTGAGGGCAAGATTTTGGGAGGGGACACAAGTAGCCAGCTGACCCTAACTGACCAAAGGGATATTCCATACCATGTGATGTCAGCTCAGGTATAAAGGTGAGGAGAAGCAGGAAGTGGGGGGCATCCACTGTCTCCAATAGGGGCTCACCAAGAGAACCACTGCATGTGTTGAAGCCCTACTTCTCTGTATGGGGCCGGTCATGGCCGTGGATGGGAAGTAGAGATTAGATTAGTGTTTTGCTTTTGTGCGTGCTCTGCTTTGCTTTCGCTTTTGCTTTTAGTAAACTGCCTTATCCCAACCCACTGTTTACCATCTCATTCTTTTCTTTTGCCTGGCTGGGGGGGAAGGAGGGGTTAGAGTGTCTGTGGGCACCTGATGGCCAGCCAAGGCTAACCCATTACAATAATTTACTCTTTCTGGCCTTTTAAAAAGTTTAATAGGTACTGTTTGCAGCGGAAGTCTAAATTCTTCAACTGAGGTTAGAACCATGAAATAATAAATTTTTGATTTGTGGCAAAAAAACGTTTTGGAGTTGGTTTTTCACTTTTAATCTAGAGAAGCAAACTGGATTGAAACACACAGTTGTAATAATGAAGATTAGTATTAATTTTTTTCGTCCCCTGTATGCTAGTTTCCAATTATGTCTTTTCACAGTAATTTTTATTTCTTTTTTACTTAAACATATAAGCCATAAAAATAAGTACCTTCTGCTTCTGAATAATGTTGTAAGATAATATTATGTGTGTCATTCACAGTAGCAACATAACTGTTTTGTGAATCTATAATCAAAGATTTCCACATCAATATCTAATAGAAAAAGGAAAGATATTTGGTGATCAAGATGATTGTTTGCATTTTTGCTATTACTTTGGATTTTCCCCTCAAAAATAAATTAGACAGTTAAATCAATTTTTAACCACCATGACAAGTGTGATTTAAGATATATTATCCCTTACAATAATTTGTTACATGAAATGGAAATAAATTGGAATTTTAAATAAAAATGTCTGTCATGAAAGAAATTACTTTTTAGCATGTAATACTCAAGAGTTAAAAAAAACATACCACAAAATAATCCACAAACAGACAAATAAAAACCCTATGTTTTTTCAACAATTAACAGGTCATTTAGTCTGCTAACCTCTTAGATATTATTTTCCCCGGCCTGTTCCTTTCTTCTAACATAAAAATTCTCTCTTCCTAAGGTTATCACCTCTGTGAGAAACAAAAGCTAAAATCCATTCACCCACCCACTAGCCTGTTTGAGTGATCTGTTTATTGCTATTAAATGCTATGGGAATCTCCATAATCCCAATCAAAATCCACTGATGTCTATGAGGATAAGTGCCTAGACAAACAGAGTGAGGACATAATGAGAAAAGTAAAATGTAATTTGAAAAATATTCTATGTATTTAGAACAATTACTAAAGTACAAGAATCAGGATATATAATAAAATCAACATGACATTAAGGACTTTATTGTTTTTTCAATCATTGGTAATTTTTTTTGAAATATTTTACAGCTTGAGCCTTTAAGGATCATAATTTTGTTGTTTTGTTTTTTTTAATAACCATTCTGCTCAGAAATGTTTCTTTAAATAGCAAATTAGATAGTCTGTTTTAGTAGAAACAGATGGCAAGCATGAATTATGAACAGCTCAAGGAAGATCAGCCTTTGAGCTCATGTGCAAAGGAAGGTTTGGTTCTGATTAGAGTAAGATGAGGCCATGTTATATTTCCAGGATTTGTGGTATCATGGAACAAGTAACCTGAAACTAGGTTAATAAGCTAAGGAATTTGTGCCTGCTTAAAATCAGCATTTCAAGGAGTAGATTAACAAAGTGGGGGGGGGTTTTTGTTTGGTTGGTTTGTTTTTTTTTTCCCCCGAGGATCAGTAGGTCTTAATATATAAAAATGTTGATAAATAGGTTATGAAATGAAGCAGATATTTTCCTACATAACTCTAACTTTTCTGCAGGAGCAGAGGACTCTCTTCCTGCTCTTAGGAAATGACCAAAACGGAGAATATGATTAGGACAGTCAAGAAGATGTCTGCTGTAGGCAAGTGAATACATTTTTTGCTGTTATTAGTAAAAATTGAAAGGCTTTGTATGGACCAGAAAAAACAAGGTTTCCGTTAGAGCCCGTGATTGCCTTGCTGTACGTTGGTTTCAGGTATTTGGAGGAATTGAATGATTGCTCTGTGTCAGGGTTTGAAACTGAGTTGAATGGCAAGATAAAAATTTAAAAATCAGTCTTCTTGGGTACTTAATGTAAAATAGTGTGAAAAAAGGAACAAGAATTCTTAAAAGTCACAGTTTAGTCATCCAACCAGAAAGATATTTGAAACAAATTTAAGACTTCCTATATGAAAAATATAACCTGTTCTTTCAAGACAATAAACCTTTAAGAATAAAAGCAGTTCAAAAAGTCTTGATACAGGTATCCAGATAACAGGGTAGTCAATAACATACGTGAAGAGATTAGCATTTACACACTAGATAATACATTTTCGTTATGGGACATAATCAAGTATATCTCTTTGTCTGTCTATACACACATTCCCACTCTCTGACAAGAAAATATGCTCTGTTGTAGAAATATGTGTATCTACATCCATAGATAATTTATAGACCATAAAAAACCTAAAATAGACCATTAAACCAAAGAAAATTTACTGCTACAGCTCTCTAATGATAGCAATAGTCTATTTCCTTCAGAAATTAGAATTGAAAAGTTAATAGGGGTAAGATAAGCATCAAAGAAGGTGAAAGTGTTCTCTTACATGTAATAGTGGAGTAGGTATTTGTTTCCTTGGATTTAACCCTCATGTAGGAGAATAGGAATAAAAACCAAAATGGCCTTGAGGGCAGTTATGGATCAATAGGAAATCAACAGGAGCCCGTGGATATGTAGATTAATGATGACCTGAATGTTCTGAGCCATTCTGTCTTTCTTTACATGCATCCATGTATCTGCTTTGGAAAGTACCCAAGATTCTACTTTTCAAATCCAGGAAGAGATTATTGCATGATCATAGGATTCAAAGAGTAAGACATTAAAGAACAAAAGGCAAGCAGTATATGACATTCATAATACAACTGAGGGTCTAAGCAAAAATGTATTTGTCCAATGTTTACGTAAGTCTCAGGAATCTCTAGAAAACTGTGAATTAATTCTTTAGGAAATAAATTGACTTCTTGCATCATGTCTGGCCTTCCACTCAGGAATTAATCTGCTCTAGAAATATTTTCCTCTTCATGTTGAAGCAGTCAGAGAAGATTTCTCCTTAAGATATAGTCATTGAAAATATGATTTTAAACTGAAGCCAAAATTTGCACTTAACCAGAACTAATACATTGCAATTATTCAAGAATTTTACTCGTTTTTATTGTTATATCACTAGTAACATTATTTGATTTATTACTTCTCAGGAAGTAAGAGCTAGGTAAATTTATCAAATTTATCCAGCTATGTTAATTGTAAAGTGTAGCAATGAGAACAATACAGGTTTTATTAAAAAAACAATAAAAAAAAAAGATAGTGAGATTAATTACCAAACTCGAAGTTAAAATATATAAGCTCAGTTCAAGAAATATACAGATCAGTGTTACAGGTTTTCATGCATTTTTTGAATAGCAGTGTGAAATCAAACTCTTTCTATCATTTCCTTCCTCACAACTCATTTTCTCGCTCTCCTGTGTCACCTTTTAAACTTTGCTGTAATATCCATTTGTGAGGCTGCACTGGGTTTAATTATGGATCTGATTTTGTTAATTTTTAATTATTTTTTTTTTCTTTCTGAGATGTGTGTGTTTATGGGTTCTTCACCTCTGGTAAATTACTTTCATAAATTAATACACCAAATGAATGAAAAAAATATTATTGTACCATTGGGGTTGAGATATATACATATATAAAAATGTAGGTATAAATGCATACATATGAATATGTGGCAATATTTATGTACCTATGAATATGTCATATATGTTATACCTGCACTGTTTAGGGAGTGGTCAACTATAGATAAAGCGTAAGAGTGATCAGTGAAGTCAATTTGGGATACACGTTTTGGTATGGCTGCCAAATACAGGATGTTCTTTTTTTAGGGGAATACTTAACAGAAAATTACCAACACCATCATTTAAAAATTTTATCTTTTCAAAATCTGACATGAAAACAGTCTTAGTGAAACTGCTGTAAGCAACATTAGAAAGGAAATTAGCATGTCTTTATTTTGTCTAGTCTGCTTTCTCTTACATGCCATTCACTTCATTAACAATTCCCACATTCCCAATCTTCAAAATGTGTAGTGATGTTTTGAAATTTTACTGCTACTAGTGAATATTCAATACCAGGTCACTTTCTTCAAAGCATTATGAAAGGACTACAGTCCCTTCCAATTTTGCTCTGTGGGGCTAGGTTTCTCTTCGGCGTAACTCCTGTGGATTTTAAATTTGGATCATTGAAATGGATTACTTGATAACTAAGCTTTACAACACTGTAAAAATTGGATGTTATAAAGCACACAGTATGCTTTCTGTTCTTGACAGAAACTGCATATGTCAATGGCACAAATGGTAGAGGTGACAGGCATTTTGTCCAAACTGTTCTATCCTGAAATGCCAGTGTCGCAACAATGCATAAGGGACTTTAAATTTGGACTAAAGCACTAAAGTCTAAATATCTGCTGATACATGACTGCTTTAAAAACTGGAGGAAAAAATGCCAGATCCAGGAGCCATCTTCTATGATGAGATATATTGCCCAATCGACTGCACTATTTTTTTCCTAAGAGATGAAAATAAGGACAAAAAGAGCCCAGGATTTGATCTGAGAGCATGTTGTGAGATGAAATGCCAATTGAAAATTACTTGAAATAACAGAAAATTGTTCCTTTTTTTGTTGTTTAGAATTAATTTTTGTGGGCTTTTTTTTTTTTTTCAATCAAAATGATATCAAGCACAACTGATGCATTTTTTTTTTTCAGTTTTTCTTACTTGACATTTTAAAGTCAGAGAGCTCTCTCTGATCTAGAAAAAATCTAATGTCAGCTCAAAAAGTCAGTTTAAAGGTTTTAAATGCTTCAAATTTGAGACTGAATTCAGATAATAAAGCTATCATTCCCATACTTTGCTATTAGCATATCTATATACGACTAAAGTACCTTTTCCTTTTATGAATCTTCTTACAACAGCATGATATAACAGGACACAGTTTAGTCTCCTTATGATTCAGCATATTGAGAAACAAAACATTCTGAAATTTTAGGATTTTGGTCTTTTCACTTTTTGCTGCACCACAATAGTAATTAATAATTCTCCTTTCTCTTTTCTAGTTATTTGAACTGGTTTTATTATAAATCACTGTATTTTAAATTAAATTAGTCTCAGAATTACTGAACACTAAAAGCTTTATTTTGTGACAAAGAACAACCAAGATTTTATGTTCATTGTTGAGAAGTTGAAGAATAATCAAGATTTGATATACCATGCAGATATGAAATTAATGTTAAGGAATGCTGTTAATTTTAGTTTGCTTGTTTAGGTTTTTTTCCTAACATTTTTGTCTAACAAACTAAAATAATTAATCCTAAACATAAAGAATGTAAGTCATAAGCTTTGACTAAAGAAAAACATTTGCACTTTATTTTCTATCTAACTGCCTCAGAATTTGAAATAGAAGGAAACACTTTGAATCTCACAAGTACCTGATGTCCTTAATAGCTAATATAAGGAACTTAAATGAAAGGCTGTGGGAGTTCATGAGTGTACTCACACAAAAAAAAATTAATTATGAAACATTGTTATACAAACAAATGATACATGAAGAGATGGAGTAAAATATGCTTCAAAAATGCCCAAAGGTAAACATTAAAAGAACAGAAGAAGCCATTGATTTTGAGTTAGAAGAAGTTCTGGGAAAAAAAAATGCCAGAATGTTTTCTAAATCCATCTCAAGTCCAAGCTTATTTTTTGAAAGAACCTTGTGAGCCATGTCATGCATTTTGGTTCTGATGTCATGGCAAACACACCTTCAACAGTAAACCTTTCTCTGCCCAGCCACTGGATTTGTTGTTATTCAACTGGACAGAGTTTGCTATTAGCAATGGTCCTCTCAGTGACAGAGTTCTAGCCAAGTGCTCTTTTATTGTAAACAGACAGTATGACAGTGGTCGAAGATCCCTGACCTGTGAGTCCTATCAGCTTTAATTTTAATCACTGTTATCACCATTATGACAATATCTATGCAGCATGGTATAATCTATGTCAATAATATAACAAATGTTTATTTATACTGAAAAAAATTTACTGATATTACTTTTTGAGAGAAGAGGAATAAAAGATATAATTTATTTTGAGGTATTTCTCTAATATTTTATGTATTAAAATTATAATATATAATTTCATTACTTTCCACGGATTTGGTGTTAATTACTTGATGATGCAACCCTAAAAGAAAATTATTAACTGCTTGTAAGGCTGGGAGAAAAAGGATTAAAAAGGCTGTAGTTTAATATTAGTTGTAAATTAACTTGTAAATAAAAACTAAATCCATTGTCTTCGCTGTTCTTATTAAAGTGATGGATATTCATTGGTTGCTCTTTCACATTTTCTGCTTTTCGTAAAATGGTTGAGAGTATTGCACAGTCTGGAATAAAATGATATTTTAGTTTATATATTCTTTTCCTCCAAAAAATAGAAGGAAACTCCATCAAAGTTCTTAATAATAAATTAAACTCCACACTAGAGAGTCCTTCTTATTACCGCATGTCTTTGGAAACACTTATTTCTCTATCTTTGCATCCAAATCTGCAACCTCAGTCTTTAATGAAGACCTTTTGTTTTCTCTCAGATGTTTCACAAAATACAATATTTACTCTCTTTCTCAAGTTATAGTCCCTGACTTGACGCTCTTTGGAAGTAAACAAAATCTCAAGTTTTGATTTAATGAGATGTGCTTTGACAATTGTACAAATTTATAATTATAGAATAGGCAAAATAGTTTGGCATTTTTATAAAGTACAAGATGAACTTGGGAATGCTGGTAGATGAGAGGCTGGACATGAGCCAGCAATGTGGTCTTGCAGCTCAGAAAGCCAGTTGTATCCCAGGCTGCATCCAAAGCAGTGTGGCCAACAGGTCATGGGAGATGACTCTGCCCCTCTACTCTGCTCTGGTGAAAGCGTACCTGGAGTGCTGCATCCAACTCTGGGGCCTTCAACATAAGAAAAACACGTGCCTGCTGAAATGAGTCCAGAACAGGTCCTCCAAGATGATTAGAAGGAAGGAACACTTCTCTTAAGAGAAAAGACTGAAAGAATTGGGATTGTTCAGCCTAGAAAAAGGTGGCTTAGTGGTGACCTGATTGTGTGTTTCCAAGTACCTGAAAGGAGCCTATAGCGAAGATGGAGAGGGACTTTTTACGCAACATTTAAGTGATAGGACAAGGAGGAATAAATATAAACCAAAAGGGGATAGGTTTGCATTAGATATTAGGAGGAACTTCCTTACAGGGAGTGTGGTGAGACACTGGAACAGGTTTTCCAGTGAAGTTGTGGACGCTTAATTCCTGGAGCTGTTCAAGTTCAGGCTGGATAATGTTCTGAAAAATATGGTCCAGCAAAAGGTGTCCCTGCCCGTGGTAGGGGGGTTGGAACTAGAGGATCTTTAAGGCCCCTTCCAACACAAACAGTTCTATGATTCTATCATTCTATGATTCTATGTCCCTGCAGTGTTTAGAAGTTCTCAAGTGTTTAACAAACTACTCAGCATTAAATCTCAATTAAATGGAGCATTTCAGAACAGACTCTGAGGCTTTTTCTTGTTTCCTTTAATAATCTCACTCTTTCTCAGCAAGGAATCAAGATCCTTGTGTATAATAAGTTTTGATGTGCTTTAAATTGTACTCAGAGAACTATAAACACTGTGTTTATCTGAATAGATTCTGCACTTCAGTAACTGCTCTGCAATGATTTGTTTACTTATTTTCTAATGTAACATTTTTGTCATTTTTATGGTACTAATGGCAGGGCCACATTAGAAAACACATTGACAAATAAATGCAAATTGTCATCACCTGTGTAAAGTAACAACATTTTCCCACTGTTTCCTTCCTTGTCAATTATTAAATCATGCAGCCACACTGATATATTTTAATAACCAGTGACACAGAACCAATCAATTTCTGCTAAAAAGTATTTAAGAATTTTCTTCAGACTGAACTCTTTGACAATTAGAGATATGGGGAAAAAAATAAATCTTGAGAGGTGGGTTATGCTTCATAAGTATCAAAGTCACTTTTTACTACCTCAGACTTCTTCATAATTATATCCTGTTTCTTTTTTATACACAGTCTTTTCCTAAAGATTTCAGAAAAGGAAATAGTTACACAATCCATTTAGATTTTTTTTCTCAAGAATTTTATATTACTTGGAGTTATTATTTTCCTGTGTTCTGGTTTGATGTTAATAATTTCCTGGTAGGTTTTAAGGATCTTGAACTGTTCTGGATACAGAAAATCTATGGATATTTTACATTTTGGAACTTTAAATCAAGCTAATTATTTGCCTGAAGAACACCTACAGTACTAAATAAAAAAATCAATATGCTAGGTAAACAACTAGCAGAATACATAATTATTATCCTCATTTTATAATTGACTAGGTGTGTATCTTACTCTGGATCTAGTACAGTAAAAAACTATCAAATCAATATAAACAATGTTACCTTAAATTTTACTAAAAGCATTTTTAGGGTACTGGAGTTACTCAGTTGTATCAGCTAAGTAGCTAAGGTTTGTTTATTAAAATTTCACAAACATAAATTCTATGGAAACCAAAGCATGTAAAACTAGCCAATTAATTTACAATATTAGTTTCTTTGATGTACATCTATGTGTTCTGGTTTTGGATGATATACAGTTAATTTTCTTCACACTAGATTGTATGGGGATATGTTTTGGATTTTTCTGAAAACTTAATAACACAAGTATTTTTTCATTACTGAAGAGCAGTGCTTGCACAGAGTCAAGGCCTATTCTGCTTCTTATGTTTCCTGAACAGTGAGGAAGCTAGGGGTGTGCAGGAAACTGGGAGGTGACACAGCTGGGACAGCTGACACCATCTGACCAAAGAGATATATTCCATATCACATGGCATTGTGTTCAGCATATAAACTGGGGGGAAGAAGGGGGAAATGGGGGACATTTGGATTGATGGCATTTGTTTTCCCAAGTCACCATGACATGTGATGGAGCCCTGGTTTCCTGGAGATGGCTGAACACTTGCCTATCCATAGATGAATTCCTTGTTTTGCTTTGCTTGTGTGTGAGTGCTTTTACTTTGCCTAATAAATTGTCTTTATCTCCATCCATGAGTTTTGTAAATTTTACTCTTACTGAAGCAAAGTGAACAAGCAGTTTTGTGGTGCTGGTCACCAGGTGGGGTTAAACACTATGCTATCTTGCAAAAATATCATTACATACAGTCCAACAGTTATTCCATGTTTGACAGCTTTTCCTTGTTCCTATAAGCAATAAAATGGTATGACCTCTTCAGCAATTTTTTTTCCTAGGCACTAAATCCCCTGAAAATACATAAAAGTAGTACATGAAAGGGTATCCAGTTGCAAAAGAGAAGTACATCCTAGAATGCAGAAGACATCTGACAGTGAATAAAGAATGGACACAAAAGTATGTGTGAGACAGAGGGGCACACAGAGTTAGAGGGTACAGAAAAAGTAGGTTTAGTGGTTATGAAAAGAAACCTATATTTAGAAGACACCAAACAAAGGAGATATATGCAAGGTATGTGTTTCTCTGCCCATTTTTTCTGCCTTTTTTTTTTTTTCCCTATAATTAACCTGTCATTATGGTAGGCAGCAATGGAAGATGTTCTATGTTTTCTTGCCTTTCCACCTTCTAGCTCTACGTAAATCTTTCTTTAGAGTCTGAAAGTCAGACTTTTAATAATATTATTTTGGGAAGGCTTTCCCAACTTTTTTTTTTTTTCCTTTAAGGCTTTGCCTTTCTATTGCATAGTTTTTTTGAAGTGAGTAGCACCTACCACAAAGTGATTTTAAAAATACACATGAATTGGTTTATGATCTGCAGACTAGCACTTAGCAAACAAAGATGTAAATTCTCCTTGTTCTATTAAAACATCTGCAGTTTTTCTTTCAGCATTTCTTAGGGCACAGATTTGATGCCCTCTAGTGACCAATCACTTGGTTTTATATTTAAGAAGTATACACAGACGTGAGTAGATCTTGCACATCAACGTGACACTTTTCTGACTGTGATGGACATTATGAAAGCTTTTTCATTATTTCTCCACCAACTAACATGAGTCTAAAATTATCTGAAACTTCTCCCTGTCATACAGTATAAAACGAGAAAACAGTTAAAACTACGAGAGAAGAGAGTGGTAAACACTGACTCTGGGGTTCCTTTCATTTATTTATTTCAATTAAAAGCCATTTCCTCTTAAAGTTTGAGTGAACTGGCATATGCTTACTGTTATGCTAACAATTTCTGCAGATTATGGAAGCACATTACAGGTTCCATATTTTAGAGAGCATCTTATAACTTAGCATAAGGCTAAGAATGCTGCATCCCTCTGTCCTTGACTTTTTTCCCAAACAAACACTAGTGAAATGCACAACTAGTGTATTAAATATTCATCTCTCCTATTAAGAGGTTATCTAACACCTTCAGATGACAGAACATGATAGCTGGAATAATCGATACCAAATTGTATCAGAGTGATAGAGTTTTATAATGTCATGTTCTTTTGCAATTTTTCTAGATAAAACAAGCAGGGTTGGGGTGGTGTGGTGTGGTGTTCGTTTGGTTTGGTTTTTTAAACAATTGGAATCATCAGAACATCACATCGTTTAGCCTCTAAATATATCTTCCTTCTGATAATTCTTTAGCAGATCTTAATAAAAATTTAGCAAATTTACTGAGGTATAATCAGCCTGTAATTGCTACAAAATTTGCCAGAGAACTGTAACTTTTATAAGCAAGGCAGTGTTGACTTCTGTGCAGCATAATGTGACAGATGTTCTTATGATGTTAGAGATGTAACAAACTATCTGTGAGTAATTTGAATAACTGGTGAGGCAAGATTTATCTGACAACACTGGGAAGTTATGAACATGAAGAGGGCCATAGAGTGACCCCTATGGCTAAGTAATAGGGAAGATAGTCTAGAAAATTGATCTTTTTTTCCTAGTTGAAGTCCCAAGTATATTTATACTTCAAAGAATATGAAATATATCTATATAAAAAACAAACACACGCACCCATGCCCCCCCCCCAAATGCACACCCCATAAAAGCTACCAAAACAATAACAACAAAAAAAATCCCAACCACAACTCACTTGTCATGGTTTAGGAATGGTACTCCCCAATTTAGTGCTCTCACTGAGACTCTCCAAACTACGTCTCTCACTCTCTCCCCGCTCTGTTCCCCACTGTGATGGGCTGGAGAGGAGAACTGGAGGCACAAAAGGTAAAGGTCACTGGTGGAGATAAGAAAAATTTACTAGAAACAACAAAGAGATAAAATGAACAGTAATAGCAACAAATTTGATAACAAATGTACAAAAGAGAGCAGGAGTCACTTGCCATAATGCTCACTGTGGAGCTTCACCAAACCACAGCCATGCTACCCTGACCGTTCCCTTTGGCTTAGAACCAGTGCCACCCAACCACTTCCTCTGACTCAGAACTGGTGTCACACTTACTCAACTGGAAGGAACTCCTTCTCCTTGGAAAACACTTTGTCCCTCCCACCCCCAGCAATGATGTGAAGTGGTATAGAATAACCTCCGGGTTCCAGCCGTGCCCCCTTCTGGCAATTTGTATTGGTTTTTCTGTGGCCAGGTTTTGGTTGCAGCAAGGGGGGTATAGGGAAGTTTTCTTTGAAAAGCAGCTGGAAGCTTCCCCCATGTCTGCAGAGCCAATGCCAGTAGGCTAGGTCTATCAGCAGCTAAAGGAATGCCTCTGGGAGGGAGGGAGGGAAGGAAGGAAGGAAGGAAGGAAGGAAGGAAGGAAGGAAGGAAGGAAGGAA
>VXBA01006033.1:143160-220554 GCA_013399895.1 Serilophus lunatus
GAGGGAGGGAGGGAGGAGCAGAGTGACAGACAGCAAGGTCAGTGCAGAAGGAGGAGGATGAGGTGCTCCTGGTGCTGGAGCTGAGATCCACCTGCAGACTGGTGGAGCAGCTGTCCCCCTCCAGTATCATGGAGGACCACAGGAGTGAAGAGATCCACCTGCAGCCCATGGAGGAATCCACATCGAAGCAGGTGTATGCCCAAAAGGGGCTGTGATTCTGTGGGAAGCCCATGTTGGAGCAGGGTCCATGCAGCCCATGTCCCTGTGCAGCTCATGGGGAGAGCTGCATCCATGCTGGAGCAGGATTTCGTGGTAGGACATGGTGGCCTGTGGGGGACCCACACTGGAGCAGCCTGTACCTGATGGACTGTACTCTGTGAAAAATGACCCATGTGGCAGCAGTGTCTGAAGAACTGTTGCCTGTGAGATGGACTCTCACTGGAGTGGTTTGTGAAAGACTGTCTCCTGTGAGAGAGATTCGTGCTGGAGCAGTTCATGAAGAATTGTCTCCCATTCGAGGGGCCCCATGAGATGCAGGGGTAGGACTCCTCTCCCTGAGCAGCAGCAGAAAAAAACAGCTGACCATAGCCCCCATGCCCTGTCTTTCTACACCACTGGAGGAGAGGAAGTTGAATGCGGAGAAGGAGTGGGTGGAGGGAAAGGTGTCTCGAGTTTCTCATTCGTGAGCTCCAATCCCGTTAATAATAAATTTAATGAATATCCCCACACAATCTGTTTTGCCTGTGATGGTGATTAGTGAGGAATCTTTTATGGCCCTTATCTCAACTTGTGAAGCCCTTTGTTATATTTTCTCTCCTCTGCTCTTTGCAGGGGGAATGAGAGATTGGGTATAGTGGGTCCCTGGCATCCAGCCTAGGTCAACCCACTACACTACTGCAAAAATTAATCCTGTTCTGGTTGTAACCAGGACACTACTTTCGTTTATTTTTTACAAGACAACTTATGAAGAAAAGCTTTGAAGGAATGAATGTGAAATCATTCATAGAACAAACCTAACAAAGTTGCAGTTTTTAATACTATTCTTATAATTTCTTCAGCACTGGCAGCCAGCACAGAGGAAAGGAATATTTGATCTTAGTAATGTTGGATTGTGAACTGTTGGAGCAACTTAAGTTGGAACAGTTTTTTGACGTGCCTGTGCTGGCATTTATTACTGTATAGCAGCATATGCAATATGGAAAACATCTATTTTATTTGAAAGTTAAAGATTATTTATGAGATGATGATACAAAACCAGAACTCTACTCTCCTTTTTTATTAAAAGTCAAGAAGTCAGAACAAGCTTTCTTAAAAATATATGTGGCAGAATGATTTCTTCCACAATAGGCAGGAACAGAGCAATTTTAAACAAAGCAATGTTGTCAGTTGCTTAAGGCAGCAGACGGCAGCTGATGGCAGAATTAGGTATTGTCGTGTACCAAAGCCTGGATTTTAATAAAGCAAGAAGTAGCAATAACATTGTGGCAGAAAAAGGTTGCTGATATTTTATTTTGGCATATCATGAATAAATAAATGAAAGACTAAAAGGAAAAGAAAGTATCAACTCAATGCCTGTTCCTCATCACTCTTTTTGCTCTTGCATTACTCTTATTGCTCTTGGTGTGTTTGCTTGTATACTGTCTTTCTCCTTGATTGTTGTCTGCTTTTGAATCTCCAAAGTAAACTTTTTTCCATATTTCAATATTTAAGAAAATTTCCATACATCATATGTTATTACCAAGAGTTATAAATTATCTCTAAATCTTTATCCTAATTTTAATCTGAAATTATTTTGTTGAAGAATAGAATATTTACTGGTGATCTACAAAGATATATTTATTATGTGTGTTTTGTTTTTGTGAGAGTTTTCTTTGAATGTTACAGTCTTCTTTATCCCTTATTTCCAATATACCTACAAGAAAACAACACCAGTAGCCCCATAGGTATGATCAGGAAAAAAAAGATGTTCATTTGTCCAGCAGGATGTGCTGACTGCAAACAACCATGAACCTGAAGTTTTCAGTCCTCTGGGGAATTTAATCGTTAACTACTTAGAAGCTTGTTATGTGAGTTTTGGCTGGATACCAAGAATATCTTATTCCTTTTCCCAACATGATGGAAGATTATTTTCTGCTTATCACACATCTTGATTTCAAGAGCTCTATTTAAACCTCACAGAAACAGTATAATAATTTCTTAGTACTTCAATGTACAGAAGTGTTTTACATAAAATCTTAATGCCCCTTACTTGCAGATAAAGTACTTTATTGAAAATTTGAATTCAGAAAAAGCTATGTCTCCCTCAGAACCTCTCAGATGTATTTGCACCTGCTTCACGGCAGTATGAGCATTATGACAAACCGACATGAGGAAGACTGAACTCTAGATCAGTCTCAAACAGAAGAAAGAAAAGGAAGGAAGAAAGGAATCCTTTTGTACGGTGTATCATTAAATGAGAAATCATTTCTGTGGAAAGGGATATAGCGCTCTAAAGCATCTCTTGGCTCAGTGTAATCCCCTGCTAAACAATGGCATTCAAATCATATAAAGCCATGTAATCATATCAATATAACCAGCATCATCCTAAGATTTCAGGTTTCACACTAATTCACCTTTTCTCAGCTTACATCTAAGATATTGGTCACTGCAGTGCCTATCATCTCTCTCATTAGTATTTCCACATGTAATTTGCTTTCTGTGAAATGCCATATGCTATTAATACATCTTTATTAGCCTATAGATTGCAGTCTGCAGTGCATGCTAATATTTCAGAGATGCAACACAGAAATTAGCAGATAAACTTTAGAGAAAGGGTGGCATGGAAAAATAAATATTGATAACTGGTTCTGAAAGCACAGATTGCTTTCTGGTTTGCATGACTAAGTCTGATCCTCCTGCTTATCTATCAAGGTGTAAAAATGAAGCATAGGATGATCACAATGTGCTTTACCAGCAATTTTCAGACAATCCCCTTGGTAATTTCTCTGTAATGATGTACGTGTCTCTCTACATGTTTTCACTGTGTGATATAATAATTTTTATAGACTATTTTGTTTCTTACACAGAATGGTGACCTTAATCACTGCTTTTCTTTGCAAAATTTCCTTTAAAAACAGAAGACCACACAAACATACAACACCTTTATAAGCTTCTGAATCAGTTATTAACAGTGATATCTTCGCCAGAGATGTGTTATAATGAAATGTTCTTATCAATCTTCACTTTTAGTCTACCTACATTTAAGTCTGTTAACTCACAGATATGTCTTTAATACAGTGAGTAGAGAATGTATCCATTATAAGCAATTTTATAGACAATTCTTATTTTGCTATTTCATATGAGTTATATTAAATAATTATGATTGTTTATTCTATTTGAATTTCACTTACCTCTACTTGCTGCCCTTTCATAGTATATTTATATCATACTTGTAAGAATACAGAGGATGACCTAGGTTTGTTAGTATAAGCAAAATAGTATTGTCCTTTATTTAAAACAAAACAAAACAGAACAGAACAAAATAAACAACAAAGAAGAAACCCAAAACAAAACATAAAATACTCTACTAAGCCATAGGAAAAGCCAAATTCCCAAAGGTAATGTTTGAAGCTTCATGAGATAAAAGTGTGAAAGGGTTCTTCTGGTTGTCATCCTGACATTCTCAGCCCCTTTACTTTTCTTATTCCTTGCTGAGTGTACCTTTCAACTGAAATCTCCCCTGAACATTTGCACGTCATTCAAATTCTTGTGGGAAGGCTGAAACATACCATGCCCTAAGGAGATCAGTGTTTGATAGTCCAACTCCCTATCCAAAACTGATTCTTTGAAGTTTTCCACACACCAATCCACTCAGGTTCAAGGTATCTTACTATCACTTTTAGAAGTAACAGCAAAGCACTGAACAAATTTTGTGAAAAAGAAATTATTGGATACCCAGTCCTTTTCTGCTGCGTCTGACCTTGACAGAAAGAAAATGATCCATCTTTTGCTCTCATGATCTTCTGATTGCCCTTTCATAATCAGAAAACTCTTTGTGTTATTAGAATGAAAGAGTAATCTTTCATCTTAACACTGAAAGATTGCTCAGGTCAATTGTTAACATTCTCTCTACTCGTGAAGATGTCTAATAACACTCTTATGCATGGAAAAATGAGATTCACAAAGTCAGAAAATAAAATATATTTTACATATACAAATCATATGTTTTGATTGTCCCTAGTAGGGAAGAATTCACAGTAAAACCCTGTGAAGATGGAACCTCTTGCAGTACCCTTCCAACAAATATTTTTTTATATATATTATGAAGAAAAGTATTATTTTTTAAACAGCTTAATAATAATGTATTTAATATTTAACTCTTCCAAGAATGGTAGTATAACAGCTTACTTATAATAATGAAAAGGAGAGCTAGGGTTGGAGACTAAATACACTGAAATCAAAATAGTATTTTTGGTCCTTAGGAAGGCAGAGATGTCATTTCATCAGAAATGAGTATCAGAAATGTTTCTGAGATCAGGATACCCAGTAAAATGAAGTTGACCTTGAAAAGTGAACTTTCAGCATTTAAAAAAGCTATGGAGACGTATCACATTTACTGTTCTAAATAAAGAATGTATTTTAAACAAAGATAATGTATCCACAATGTCTTTTTAAAACAAACAAACAAACCAAACAAACTTTTTCCTCTGTTTACTGATTGTTTGCACAATGTTGGATGACATCCAGATGCAGGTGATTTAAAAACAGCCAGACAATGCTAAGTTTACTTCAGAGATGGAAGTTTCTAAAGTAAAATAGAGCAGATTGCCATTAGACATGTAGAAAGTAAAAATTATATGAGGGAATCCAGAACCCTGGCATATGCAATATGAAATTGGAGCACATGGAAAGATGAAGAAAACTGTAGATATTAACCACATTCTAAAAAATGAGCCATAAAGTGCAGCATTAGTTTCTAAAAAAGTAACATTTGGCCTTAACAATGAGAAAATATTCGAAGAAAACAATTTAGGAATAGAATCTGAAACATAAGAAATATAAAAACTTAACTCCTTGTTGTCTGTCTAATTACTTATATGTGGACAGGCATAGTTATGTATCTAAAAATTGATATTACGATTACAAATCTTATGTTTCAATCTTAAGGATTTAATTTCTACCACACTTTTATTAATGTGTGATTTCACCTCCAATTTGTAGATATCTGCTAATTTAAAATGCTCTGTTAGTGAAGCACAGAACATAATTTCCAGAAAAATACTTATCATCAAGTAAACATACTAGGTATTCAACATCATTATGCTGTTGTCATGTCAAAATTTCCCCTTACCAGTTGGCTTGGGAAAGACTGAAGTGTAAGCCCTGAGATCCAGAGGAATGCTTCAAGAATGAGTATTGCACTAGAGGAGAGATATACGTACTAAGGAGGAGAACAGGTTGTTTGGCTGTTTCATCTTCACATGAATGAGGCTTTCCATTTGAATTCAATAATTTGATCCATTAGAATAATTTTTTAAAAAAATTATTCTTCAACAATAAGTTCTTAACTCCATATTTGGTGTATTTCTTTTTGTCCATTTTAAGCGTTGTCCATTTTAAGTGTTGTGAGGAACTTTGTCTCCACCAAAACCCTGCATAATGGAAACATTGTGATAAACTGCATTGCCAGCATTAACTTTTGCCTGATATTGACATAGTACCACAGATATTTGAATAATTTTAATAAAGGTGGAATTAAAAGACAAAAAGAGCAGGATATGCTTACTAAAGCTTTTAAGAAATACCATCTTTTTAAATAATTTAAAATCACTCTCCTAGAAAGAGCTGAACTAAAAACAGGTACAGTAGGCTGCTGGAAACATAGCTTTAGTTAAGTTCTAGGAAGAATTGTGTTAATAATTGCTTTTTATATGTGAAAGTGATGTGTGTATTATTGAATTATCTATATTGTATTTTGTTTTACCTTTTTTAAGGAAATAATAATAATAATAATTATTCCTATATAAAAATAATGTTCACATTTAGTTAGCAATTTAGTGCTGTGCTATAAATACCTACTAGGGATAAGTACTATGTAATAAATAACTGCATAAAAATCTGAAATAGATTTCCACATCAGCTTTTTGTTTTTGTTTGTTTTTTGTTCCTTGTTATGCTTTTGTTTGTTTTTGATTTTTTTTTGTTTTGTCGGGGGTTTTGTTTGTTTGGATTTGTTTTAGTTGCTTTTTTTCCTCTTTTCCATCTTTGCTGTATGGTCAAACATACAGCAGTATACATGAGACTTCAGGAGAGTGTCTCATCAATATGCTTTAGAGTTCTCTGAGGCAGCCACTTTTCTAAGCAGTCAGTGAATGGAAAGCAGTTATATTTATAGAATTAGGTCACAAAGTTTCCATACTTTTTTTGGGAAAAATCTACATTGCATGCTTTTTTCCAGTGTAAGAATATTTTGATGTTAAGAACGGCAACTGAAAATTTTCATTAGCTTTTGTTTACCTTCATAGTAGAATTAGCTTTTAGGTAATTAATGGATGAAGTTCTGCAGTGATGAAAAGACATATCACAAGGAAGATATTAAGGATATGCTCACTCATTTTTTTTTTCTTTAAATATTTTATCTAATGAACATGAGACATCTCAGAAGTTTTATCACTTAATGCATAAAAAGACATCATTCTGAAACATTTCGCTACAACTTTGAGAGCTTGAACTATCTTTTAGCAAAAAGTACATTGAAAAGCCAATTGAAATATACACTCTTTTGTTTTTCATGCTTATGCTATGACTTAGGTAGAATTTAAAACAGTTGAATGTAGTAGTATTATAAGAAATCTGTTCCCTGTGCATTTCCATAGCAAGCTAGTTATTCCTGACAACTGTAAAAGTAAATATGCTTAGATACAAGATACAAGACATAAGAGTAGAGAATTTTGCTTGTGTCATCCTATAGTATCAATTATGACTTATTGGGTCTGTTGGCTCTTATTTTTATATCTAAACATAATCAAAGAATTTAAGAAATTATGGAAGATCTTCCTAAAATAATTTATGTGTTGTTTCTTTTTCCTAATAGCGCATTGCAGTGAGAGAGAATATACATATTTTGTAACTCTTCTGTAGAACAGGTTTCAATGATCACAAACAAAATACCATTCATTTTCTTCAGATTATATGCTATCATACTTTATTTGGTCTTAATTTATAATTCTACATTTTTGTGATTTCTAGTATTGCAATGATTTCTATTAAAAAAACCCACCAGGACATGTGTCACCTCAAAATAAATATTACAAACATTTTTACTTTTCTTAAAAAGTATTTAAATATTTAATCTGTTTTTTTCATGGTTACATAGAAAAAGAGCAAATAAAACATAAAAGGAAACATTCTGGCTGTACTACTGTTTTTGCTTGAAGGTAATGACATTTAAAAAGTAAATTTTATCTGTATCAGTCATAATGTTACACATAGTACAATTAGTAAGATCTCAGAGTGTTACAGTTTTTAATTTTTACTAATAAAACTTTGGGAAGAATTATCATTTATTATTGTTATTTGTATTGTTCATTTTTAAAAAGGGAAAGAAAAATACAGTAAGTCAGAAGAGAGGTCAGTGAGAACATTAGAAGCTCCTGTTATATGTAAACATTTTATTTTGATCCTTACAAAAAATTCTTGCTGACCTCACCATCCTCTGCTGATTCCCTCCCTACAGACTATTTCTATTATTTCTATTAGGACGAATAGAAACAGAAAACAGAGGTTGTGCAGTTCATCAACACCTTTACCTTTCGTGCTGGAAGAAAGCTTGACTTGGTACTTCTATCAGTACTTCTCCAGTGAGAGAAGGAGAGATGATAGAGTAGAAGTAGAACTTTCCATATAAAATCTCACAAGTCTGAAATGAGTAGAGCACAATCAGGGAACCACCAGTCCATGCTTTATGTACTATGGGACACTGCACTGTAAATACACAGAACATTTTGCCTAACATGTCACTGTTGAGCTGAATGAAGGTAAAATGGAAAATGATCCATTAGATTTAATGGAATAAAGATAGTAACATCCCACCAAAAAAAGCCCCAACAAACCAACAAACAAAACAAAAGCAGAATGTGTGACTCACTCTAAGATTGAAGTTGTAATTAAGAATTCCAATTTTGTCTCTTATCTCACTTTTTTTTTTTTTTTAAATTCGATGTTTGAGGTCTGATATGAATATGCAATTTGGCTCTTTCCTGATTTGTCATCTTTCACCTTATTTATGGAAACATCCTCCTGAAACATCATTCCATGTAATGCCATCAAATCTATTCATTCTTTTAAAAATGTTCTCTGATAGCCACCAGTTCAATCAAGCATTTCAGTCTTAACAGTCACATACTATTTTAGGATCAATGTGTATTGCAACTACAGCCAAAAATCAGTTCTTCAGGAAAAGTACCTTGTTTTCTATACAGTGTTCATTTAAAGGAATATATAAATATTAATAATGCATCACAGGGTAAAAATCAACCAGTTAATTAATTCATACATATTGATTAGATAAACTAGTTTTTTGACATTTCTAGGACTTCATGGTCTTGAGTCTTGTAAACACAGAGTATCTTCAACTATATTCATGGCCTGAGTGTCTAAGAACCAAGGCAGGTAGTCCAGCTCACCTAAAACTAATTTTTAGAAGCCAAATTGTGAGTACAGCCTAAAGACCAGCTCATCTCTAGATTGCAGAGAGAAAGAGAGGAAGAAAGAGGAGACAAAGTATTTCAGAAGTCAAGTCATTGGATTGCAAGACTGATATCTTCAATAGACAGAAAGTATTACCTTCTCAGTGGCATTTGCCCCTGAATGCAGGAAGCCAGAATGACTAATTGGAAGTAGCTTTTACATTACTAATGGTACCTGAGAGGAAGCTCAGCCCATTAGAATTAGAGCACAGAATATTGCATGAGCGTGATAGAAAAGTAAAGAAGGCGCATTCTGTAGTCACTATATGATAGCCAGGAAAAAAAGTAGAACTGGTTAGAGAAAAAAAAGAAAAAATGCATAGTTTTCTACATGATACATTCACTAGGGATACGTGAAGTAGAAAATGTTAAAGAGCAATTAGTTAAACAGAGAGACAAGAAAGGTTAAGAATGCATATGGATTTCAATCAATTAATCACCCTTATGTGACTCATATGAGTTGGCACTGGAGATATTTCATGCTTCTGTTGACATTCAGTGTCTCACTGAGGAGACCTTTCAGCATAGTTGAAAAGTGCTGAATTGGTTTACTGACATATATTCCCTCATCCTTACTTCATTATGGTTCTGTAGCTCTTGCATTCCTATGAGATTACTTGATTCAATCCAGCAGAAAGCATGTTTCTAGCAGTTTTCTTTGGTATCTAGGTACTAAGTGCTAAAATAACTAACTTCCATTTATCACATTAATGCAATAATTTCTAGATAAATGCAGAAGGTTGCTAGGAATTCCATACTGATTCCTCTGTAGATCTGGACAAACTGGATTGATACACAAATGTCAATTGTATGAGGTTCAACAAGGCCAAATATCAGGTCCAGCACATGAGTCACAATAACCTCATGCAGTGCTACAGGCCTGGGGAAGAATGGCTAGAAATCAGCCTGGCAGAAAAGGACCTGGTGGTGCTGGTCAACCACTCACTGAACATGAGCTGGCAGTGTGCCCAGATGGCCAATGGTATCTGGCTTACATATCAGATATAGTTGGCCAGCAGGACTAGGAAAATGATGATTCCCCCTGTACTCAGCACTGATGAGGCTGTACCTCAAGTACCGTGACCACTTCTGAGCCCCTCACTACAATAAAGACATTGAGGTGCTGGAGTGCTCACGGAGAGAGGAAATGAAGCTGGTGAAGGGTCTAGAGTGTAAGTGATATGAGGAGCAGTTGAGGGAGCTTTGATTGTTTCACCTGGAGAAAAGATGGCTCAAGACAGACTTCATTGCTTTCTAGAACTACCTGAAAGGAGGTTATAGTGAAGTGGGATCTGGTCTCTTCTCCCAAGTAACAAGTGATAGGTTGAGAGGAAATGGTGTCAAGTTGCAAAGGGGGAGATTTAGATTTGATATTAGGAAAAAAATATTCATGGAGAGGACTGTGAAGCATTGGAACAGGCTTTAGATTACATATTAGGAAAAACTTCTTCACAGAAGGGTGGTAAATCATTGAAACAGCCTGTCCATGGAGGTGGTGTAGTCACCATCTCTGGAGGTGTTCAAGAAATTACTAGGTGTGGGACTTATTGGTCTAGTTGAAAATATGAAGATCAGTCAAAGGTTAGACTCAATGATCTTTGACCTCTTTCCAATCTAAATGATTCCATGATTCTTTGATTCTGAGTCTTCTTCCATTTTTTTTGGTCACACAAAAGTTGCCAAGTTTTATTTGGTTTCATAAAAGTTCAAGATACTGATTGGTTTTCCAAACAAAATTGATTAATAAACAGGATAGCAGAACTGTGTAAAAATAAACTCATCTTTGGTCCTGTGCACCAATTCCCAGAATTCACCACCTCATTTCTGAAGAGCATGAAGTACTAACTAGTATGGATTTTTTAAAAAGTGTTTCTAAAGTGTTCTAAAGAAACTAGAATGAGATGTCTGTATTACCTTAAAAAATGTAGCACAAAATTGTGATAAGGGACAATGAATTGTCTTGAAGGTTAACATAATGGTTTTACTGAAACTAGTATCTGAGATTGCAGATTTATGTGCCAATAATGTGCTGTTTGTGTAAACTGTTTAGGCTGGATCTTGACAGGAATGATGACTATTTTCCCCATGGCTTTATTTCAGAGAGAAAACATTCAGTTCAGTAACTGCTGAGTGCTCAACTGCTCAGTCACGCTGTCTAGAAAATTCCATTTCTGCCAGGACATGTGTCAGTAACTGTCACGGCAATAAGTAGCTAGAGGGATAAAGACACCAATGCTAAAAGAAAAAAAACAATACAAACAAACAAAAAAACCCACCATGCAATTATCTTATGAATGATTGTAAAATATTTTTATTTATGTTTTTGTTGCTTCAGCTTTTTACTGCCATCCCAAACTTTCTAAATGCTGTGATAGTGTCAGAATTGATGATAAAGAAAAGAGAATATCTGTTTTAAGATTGATGCATAAAAAGAATGTGAAAGAGAATATGAAAGAAAGGATATGATTATTATAGCTTTATGTTACTAATGACAAACAGTGATTTCCTAGAGTATTATGTTTTTAATAGGGAAGCTGGTAAAGTTGCTGCTAAAAATGGTATCACAATCATAGAATTGTTTTGTTTGGAAGGAACTTATATCTAGTTTCAACCCTCTCGCTAATATAAGACTATCAGAATGTAAGAGTTCGGCAAAGACAATCTATTGCAACATTTCAATCAATATGCTAGATTGCTGTAGCTGAAATGTAGCTGAAATAGCTGAAACATAAATTTTCATGAAAAGAAATGCTTATATGCTTTTATATGGATCAGGTTTATGCTCAAATATTTACAAACAGTAGTTCTGCACAGCTAGAATTCATTCAGTCTTTCTATCAAATTTCTCTGCTTATTGATTGACAAGCAAGCTTTGTGTATTACTTATTGGTCCAGATCCCATGCAATGATTCTTAATTTTTGGCAGCAGTCACTCATAGTGTATTCTCCTAGAAGCGATTGGAGACAGTTGGTTAGAGCATGGTGCTAATAACACCAAGATCATGTATTTGGTCCCTGTCTGGGCCATTCACTTAAGAGTTGAACTCAGTGATCCTGTAGGGCCCTTTCAACTTAGAATATTCTGTGATTCTGCAATAAACTGCCCTGGCCAAAAAAGGTTTTCCGTTTCCCATATACCTTCCAAAAAAAGCTTCTAGATAGAAGTATTAAAAGTGTGTATACAAAGTTGCAGATTGAAAAGCCAAATAATTCATCCTTTGTCCTTGTACACCTTCAGAAAGTTAGAGAAATACATATTTTGTATATTCTAGAATAGAGTAGAAGTATAAATTGACATTGCCAGCTATCACTGACAAGAGATAAAGTATTATTTCTTAGTTTGAGAAAAGTAGAGAAAAGATAATGATTATATGAGGAGTCTTTCTGAAAGCTCAAGACTACATCTAATACTCTCTAATAGTTTAGGTGCATCTGGAAAAAGAAGCAAAGAAGCACAAATGAACTATTAACAACTTTACCACCATTTAATCCATTTGGGGAAGGATCCAGCAGGTGATATGAGCCCAGATAATGACCACTAGTTGGTTTAAATGAGAAGAAATCCAGTTGTCTATGGAAGGTTGCTGGTGTTTGTTGCCCATCTAAACTGGAACTGAGATGTATGGATGTGGATACTGCAACCTCTCAGTGTTGTTCCCTGGAACTCCTGGTTCTGGTCACAACTAAACTGGATGTCTTGACTGATATGTGTTCTATGCAGCACCTCTGTGTTGTTGTATAGACACCTTAAACTAAAATTTGATATCCTCACACCAACTAACTAAACTTCAGACTTTATAAGGCTAATTATTGTGGTTCTGTCCTTAACTTCTGTACTGCCATATTTCCCTGTGACAAATTCCTTACCTGTTAATGAGAAGATACACACCTTTACTTTACAGGATGTTCCAAAATTTTTAGATCCACCTGAATTAGATGTTCCTGGAAACACTCCTATTAAAACTTTTCTAGGTAAAAGTTGTGTCCAGAAAGTATTTTTTTTTTCATTAATTTTATTAATCCTACTCCCCATGGCAGAAACTCAGGGAGTACAAGAGAACAATATCATAAATAAAGAGATTCTGGCTTCACTATTTTTAGTGGGGCCAAGGTCTCACAGTAGACTTTGAGCATGAGAACACAACAGTTCTCTTGCTTACTCTGTAAATCTTCAACAATAACAATGTATGTTTGATTCACATAGCTAATAGAAATTATTCAAAAATCAACTCAAACCTCACAATTTCAAACAAATGCCCTACCTGATCAAATATTCTAGCTTTTCCTCAGTAAACAGTAAGGTTCTATTTTGGACCCAAATTGACAAATATGCAGCTTTAAGCACTGATGAAAAACTACTGTGCAGTGAAAGTAACAGAGAAGGAAGCCCTCTTAAGCTGAGTCGAACTGCACACTTACATTTCTAATTTGCTAGATCAGCTACATGGATAATGAAACTGATTTCAGTCAAATGCTTCCAAAGGTTAGCAAACACTATTTAAACTATCTGAGCTCATTTTACTGGTTTTTTTTGGGTTTTTTTGTGTTTTTTTTTGTTTTGTTTTTGTTTTGTTTTTGTTTTGTTTTTGTTTTGTTTTTGTTTTGTTTTTGTTTTTTTTTTGTTTTTGGTTTTTTTTGTGGGTTTTTTTCCTAAATCTCAGAAGGTTTCACTTAAAAGAAAAATAATTTTCTGGAGGAATAATACTTAGTGAAAAAAAGAAAATTAACAGTTGGGGGAATGATAACCTCTGCAGCTTCAGAAAGAAAAACAAATATTAATGAACCATCAGTATTTAAACATTTATGTCCACATTTATACAATGTTTGTCATCATGGGATTGAATAAAAGAAAAACATGTTGTTGCCTCCATTTAGCATTGTGGAATTAAATCATACAAAAATAAGTGATTTATCAAAAGACAAGTCTCTAGAATACTCAGATATTGAATATATTCAATTACTATTTATTCAAGAATCTGTAGAAATTATTTAGTCTTATTGCAGGAGATGACTGAGAATTTTCAAACACATGCTTTTTAGCCAAAATATATGATTTAGTCAAAACCAGTTTTTCAGAGAAATGCATTTTGATAAGTCTTTCACCAAGAAAATCATCTCGGGATTTGCATTCTCGAGAATGAAAATCCTGAGAAACAGCCTTGTAGAAGAAGGGTGAATAGTGCAATGGATCGAATATTCATTTGAGTCAAGCAGAGATTTGGAGATTTCCCACTTTTAAGGTGTTGTCCACAAAACACTTATTAAATTTTAATGTGTTGTGCAATATTTTGCTAAGTTTTGTGGGAGACAAAAAGTCAGTTTTGCCATTTCACTAAAATGGTACAGAGATAGCCTGAGATGATCTGTATGTTCTTTCTAGCTGTTTGCAGTAGTGCAAGCACCTGCTGTTCTATTTCTGGGATCTGCAGGGGATCAAGCTGTACAGAGCATCTGTTTCTTACCTTTACCTTTTTTCCTCCATCTGTCTCTTAATCCAATAGAGAAATGACCTGGTGAAACTCTGCTAGAGAAGCTCTCAGTGAGTCCCAAGGAATGTAGGAACATGCTATTTACTGTTTCCCTCCTTTTCTTCCCATTTCAACAATTCTAGCAGGTTTGCTTTTCATAGAGGTAAAGGGGGTGGTATAGCCTTTGGTTATTTTTTATGTTGTCAAACTAGAATCAAAAGTAGTTCCAATAGGTAAAAAAGCAACACTAAATTTTGCCCCAGAGCTGCTTGAATAGATTTGTTAGTTGTTCATTGCAGATAAATTTAGTATGGTTATGCTTAAGGTTTCACTTTGGCATAAGAATATCTGAAATGAAAACAACATTAAAAAATCGATGTTTTTTGCTTTGTGACTAGCTAAGCAATAGCAACATATATACATATGAGATTTTCTTAAAATAGTGAGATTTTTTTAAATCGGGAAAAATAATGAGGTGTGGTTTTTGTTTTGTTTTTTTTTTTTTCATTCTTTATAGACTTACAAGTTTAGTACTGTCACGTAAAAGTGGGAGGGGGTTTGCCTGACCCTTAGAGAGGGGAGATTCTCTCAGCCCTTAGTAATTTATTTGTCTGTCAGGGCCTCCAGAAAATTGAAAACCCTTAACGCTTAATCAGTCTGTTACGGTCCCGTAAGGGGGAAGGGACATTCACCAAACAGATTCACCAATCAAAGGGTGTGTTCGATTGCTCTTTTGGAGGGGCCTGCATCAACAGAAGAGGGGACTCCTCAGCGCATCTTCCCAACATTTTATTCTTCCATCGATGAAACTGTCAGCACCTTTATAAAGAACTCACTCTAACAGTTTATGAAATAACACTCATTATTAATACAAATTGTGACAAGTCTATAAAGGTTCATGGTCGTTGATGATAGAGTCTAGTTACAAAGATATACTTAAGACCATATAATAATAATATAAAGCAAAGCACAAGCACAAACTCAAAAGCAAAATAATCTACTATGATATTATGAAGCAAAAGCAAGCTTCTAGCCTTCTCCCCATTTCCTGTTTCTTTTTAGACTTTTTTCTTTAGGTTTATGTGTGGTTTGAGTGACTTTAGTCATAGAGGTAAATTTAGATAGTGTGAGTGGCACCTACTCTTTTTTGATGGACAAAATATCACAGGTCCAAAGGGTCGCTACATTCCCTTCCTGCAGGATGTTTGAGAAGAGAGGTCTTCACACAATATCTTCACACTACTCCATTCTTCGGTACATCCTGTTTGAACACATGCTTATCAGGGCTTGAGAACTTTGTGAGGCAATGTGGTCTTATGTCATCTGGCAGCTGGAGTCTTTCCTCTATAATACTTACTCTATTCTAACTTTTGACCTTATGTATTACTCCACATGCACATTCTGCTTTACATGCAGTTTTTTAAAATTTAAAATCCATATTTTTGTTCTAGTAAGAGATGTTTACATATTTTTGGTTAAAAAAACCCAGAACAAACTGCAAAATACCAACATTTCAAGCAAACTCATAATTTAATTTATGAAATCTGTTTTAAAAATTTGTAAAGCTTTAAAGTAGATGATTCAGGTAATGAAGACACACATATTCATACATACATATTCAAATGTGTTCATTTTACCTTGGTAAATTGTTTAGTTTTAGACATGTGGAGGTTTCACAGAATCATAGAAAAGTTTGGGTTGGAAGGGATCTTAAAGATCACCTAATTTTTCTTACCATGGACAGGGATGCCCCCCACTATATCAAGATGATCAGGTCCCCATCCAACCTGGCTTCAAAGAATTCCAGGGATGGGACATCTCAGCCTATCTTCATAGGAGAAGTGCTCCAGAGCTCTGATCATATTAATTTTTTTGATTGGAAGCAACAGCTCCAGGTGTGTCCCAAAAAATTATCAATTACAGCAGAGAAAGTGACAACAACCTGATTGGTGTGGTAATCTTTTTTATTTTTCTGAATGCACAGGATAATTATATCAGTGGTGCCCTTCTCAATGAGTTACAATGGTAATAATGTTTGGCCACAATCCTGAATCCAAATATATGGGATATTTTGGTATGTACAATTTACTTTCTGTGTTGTATATTCTAAGTAGTTATTAAGCTACCTGTAATGCCAATATTATCCACCACTATTCACAGAATGACATCCCAACATATGAGAAACTGGGAGAACCCAGAAAAATAAAGTATCTTTCAAAGGTTTAAAGACTCCTTTACCTAATTTAAGTCTAGTCAATACCCACTTTTTCAATAATTTGCACAGCAAATTTTCTTTAAATTTGACTAGAAAACAGATTTGACTGTAGTCAGTTTCTAAAATTGACAATTTAATTAGACTAGGAAAACATGATATTATGTTTATTTTATCCTAAAGTAATTTTTAAATATTTAAACCTCATTAGCAAAATGTGAATTGTTAAATGTCTTAGTGAAGTATCTCAGTGACTTGACAAAAGAAGTAACATTATGTGAAAAAATAAAAAGTTGGTGGAAGCTTATACTAAGATACTGGAGGGATATATGGCAGATCCATCTGTCAGTAATATTTTCATTGAAGAAAGAGAAGTAAATAAGGATTTTTAAACCATATTGAAGAAAAACTGTGAGCACTGAAGAAGTCAGGAAGACTAAAAGCAGATAGAATATAATACCTACCTTTGAAAAATAAACTAAAAGGTCTAAACCAGACATTTTCTGACAGATGAGTAATTTACCTATCCTTGGTGTCTGGAAACCCCTAAAGAAAGAATTCATAGAGCTTTCCAATAAATTACTAATATGTGTTTACCTGGAGGTATCACAATATTGTTCGCCATATATTTGCTCCATATACCGTATACAACGAGAGCTGGTGAGGTTATTTTTTGACAGGTTTTAATAAAAAAAAAAATCTGACTGAATTAAATTGAATGGTAGTTTGGAAACATGTAGGTTTTGTCAGAAACATCACTGAAAATAAGAAAAACTGATAGCCTGACCAAGCTGCCAGCTGCTAGTTAATCTGATTTTCTGCCACTATGCTCTGCACCTATCTTGCCAATTGGACCCCAGGTTGGTGGGCTGGCTAGAAATGAGGCAGAATGCTTGGTTTCTCTAATACCCAGCTGTCCTCAATGAAACCTGGCTAACTCCCCAAGTTACCACCTGCCTGGCTAGCTTTTCTGAGCAGTCCAAAGAATTCCTTAGGTTGTGCTGCTATTCAGGATCCTGAGCTGTCTGACCTCCTTGTTAGCCATACAGTTATCTTGAGGGATAAAGCTCTGTTTCTCATGTGTCACTTAAGTGTTTTCTCACAAGATACTTCTGTCTAGTTGAGTATCTGGCCTATCATTGGTGTAAATCTAAAGGTATCTGGATGGAGAAAGGTGCATTGGTAGGCATTGAAACAGATTGTTCCATTTCACTAACAATTCTGAAATGCTGACATTTTTCTTTCCTGAGTAATGAAACAAGATATTGACATGTAGAATTCCCTATAAAGTAGATGGGAACTATAATTTTTCCTTTCCAATATCTATATTATATGATATCTCAGAAGCAAAATATCACGTAATGGGTAAGATTGGAAGGGGCCACAGCAGCTCATCGGTCCAACCAGGTCCCTGCTCAACCAGGAGCATCCTAAAGCACATCACACAGTAGAGTGTTCAGACCATTCTTGAATATCTCTAGTGAGGGGGACTCCAGAACTTCTCTGGGCAATCTGTTCCAGCACACAGTTACCCACACAGTAAAGAAGTTCTTCCTCATATTCAGGTAGAACTCCCTATGTACTACTTACTGCCCATTGCCTCTTGTCCTTTTGTCACAACCTGCAAAACTATTGCAATATTTCCGACACCAAAAAAATATTTTAAAATACTTTTGTTAGTGATACTGTGCTCAGCTAAAAGATAATCTGTTTATTAAGATAAAAAGTAATTTAAAAAATAGAGGTCTATGTACTTTGGGAATAAACCACTTTGTTTATTCAATGGAATTTTTTAATTCATTCTTCAATCCTATCAATAATGGCATTGCTCTTCAAATACTTGTATTTTATATGTTTCTGCTAAGAGGTGGTAGCAAATGGATGCTACATATTCTTTGTATGTTATATTCAGCATTTGTTATTAATTTGGTCTTATTAATTTTGTCTTAATTTTGGTCTTATTAAGGAAACAAAGAGGGAACATATGTTTCCTGTGACCTTCTATGAATAGTGCAGATGTTGTGTTTCCACTGGCTGAAGTTCTATTGGTGTCAGCTTTCATTTCTCTTTAATTATCCTTCATTCCTGTCAAAAATGTTAGAGAATAAGTGTTAAGAATACCGAAAAAGAGTGCATAGGGTTATAGCACAGATTTTAAAATAGCTATATTCAAAACAAGCAAAATGTACAGAAATCCACACAAATAATTTTTTAAAGCACCTAGATAATTATGTCTAATGGCCTAAAGAATTAAACACATAATTTGTGTCATAATTCAGTGAAAAGTATAGTACAACATTCAACCACAAATCTTTGGTACATAAAAAGCGTAAACTTCTAAGAAAATATTCTTCTCTCTTTTTCTAAGTGTCTAGAACTTTCTGAAGGAAACATAAATTTTCTCTGATTCACTGTTACGGAATTCCTTGCCAATACTAGCAAAGGCCTGTGTAATTTTAAAATTTGAATTTCTATTCTTTAGTATGCATATAGGAGTCGTTACTGAGAAGTCATGTCACTGGAGGAAATTTGCATACCATTGTTTTAAACATAAAGTATATGGCCAATGTTAGCATGTTAAGATCTGATTAGTGAGAGATGCCTCTGCCCAAATTAAGGTGCAAATGAGACCATGCTGAAGTCAATAATATGGATTTTATTGAACAATTAATTTGAGGTAGAGAAATAGAAAGAAATTGAAAAGAGAGGGGAGGGAGTAAGGGATATCAAGCAATAGATAGTCATCACCCATGGATCCAGCAGCACCTCCTTGGTCCCTCTTTACCCTGGGCTTCTCAGTGGTGAGGGCCCTGAAGTTATTCAAAATTTTTCAAAATTTATACATATTAATAAACAAATTAATTAATGCTCATTGGCTACACAATTCTCTTATTCTATTGATTAAATGATTCCCTTAATTCTAATGCTAATTAGTGTCATGCTTAGTCTTTCTCTTTAGTTACTGGGTTTCTTGTGCTGGTGGGTTTTGAGCTGCCGGTTGCAATGTCCCCCTGCCGGGATTATCTTTTTCCCCCGTCTGAGCTTATTTCAGCACAGTTGCCGAGTTGAATTTCCCTATGGCCTGTAAATTCTTTGTGTCCATTATCAACGTTACAGTCCTCTTCCCCAGCTTTGTCAATCTCCCCCTAGGTCTGAGATAACACCTAGACAACAGCACCACCTGCTGTATGGCTTAACTCATACGCCAAGTTCCAGGTATTCACAGAGGCATGGGGGGAGGGGGAGGAGGGGCTTTATTTCTCATTGGTGGACACAGATGCTACCTATACCATAACTTGGGATGATCTTTCTTTGATTGGTGATATGTACACAAGCAGTTTCTTCTTTACAGTTTGCCACAGTTGGAATTTTTTTCTGGATGCATTACCCAGGATATGCTAACCAGATCTCACCTCCAACAAGCCTGTAGTTAGCACCATCTCATCACTCCCTTCTATGCTTATCTCATGGCTAAGTCCTTCTGTGGCCTTAACAATATTTGAGACAGGAATATGAGGTCCTTAACTCTATACAACAGAACCTGTAAAGTTTTACTCAGTGGATATTTGCTAATTAATAACAGTAGATGATAGATACTAGTGCTTTACAACATCAGTCACTTCTGTGCTTGGTACAAATAATTCATGTCTAAGTAAGTTTTCTAGACTTGAAGTTCTACTGGATGATGGAGAATTAAGAAGGAAAAAAGAAACAGTTACACAGAAGGAAATTTAAGAAGTTGAATGTAGAGGTTGTAAGTTTTATACTTAAAGAACTATTAACTACATCTATCAAAATAACTCAAACGAATAAATATTGTGTTTCTGCTACCTCTTCTAGGGCAATAGAACAGTTCTGGGTTTGGGTTTTATGTACAGCTGAAAACTGAAATGTTTTTAGAACACTTGCTTTTGGATTCCAGGAAGAATGACTATCTGAGCTACAATCCTTTCCTGTGTAATGCAACCCCAACCAATTTACTTTCTAAAAGTAGTTTGATTTTTCCCTTACTGTAGTGCTATCAGATAGCAACATGCTCTCTGGGGACTCCACTCATGCTGAGATTGCACCAAACAGTGATTGCACTGCTGAAACAGTCTGTAATCAATCTTGCATCCTACAGATCTCCTTTAATATTTTTTCTTTGATCACTGTCTAATGGGAAACATAACACGTTAAAGAATAATGAAACTTCAATCTAATTGTATCTTTGCTGGAGAGCCGCTAGGCACCCTTTAGCAGCCTCTAATAAAATGATTCTAACAGTCCATGCTTAGTCACATGGTATATTGAAACGATATATGAATTATAAGATTTCTCTTCAGTGTACGGATATGGTCATTGCCAATAAGTTAACACCTTTATGTACTTATTTCTCTGGTTTTCTCTGGTTTTCTACCATAGTAGAAAATTTCTAATTAATAGTTACTTTATTCTGTCTTATATGAGGGGAACTTTTACAGTTCTTTTGTACTGTTTTGCCCTTTTAAACTGTTCAATGAGTGTATTAACAGTTTGTCTTTAGGGCATATTCGCTATTTCTAAGCCAAAACCACCTTTCAATAAAACTTTTATGTTTTGATTACTTTTATTCATTATTTTTTATACAGTTCCTACTTTTGCAAAGTATTACATTACTAAATAATACAAGAGAATGTATGTAGTTCAAAATGTATCAAAATCTTTAATCAATTCTGATTTGATTTACTCTGCATCATAAATGTAAATTTTCAGACAAATTTCCAAACAAATAATATGCTATTGAGCTTGGTGACAACATATGCACCACACCTGAAGGGAAGATGACCAAACTTTAACCTATATTCTGATAATTTTCAATAATGGTTAAATAATACTGTTGACTTAGGATAAAGAAAAAAATAATTTACAAGAGACTGTTTAAAAAGTAGTTGTTCATTTTCTCTTGGCTGAAAATGCAGCATAATCATGTTCGAAGCAGACAGTTCTCAATGCTTCTGGGTGTTTTAGTGTGTTTTGTTGTTGTTGCAGTATGTCTTTGAGAGACTACTTGTTACATGTTACAATAACAACACTGTTATTGTTTTTATGTACTAGCACTTTTTTGCTTCTTCTTTCTGATATTGACTGCTCCCAGACCTGATTTTTTTTTCTTTTTTCTGATGTTTCACAAAGTATATATTACAGATAGTCAGGAAGAATATCCACATTTATAGTCTTCTTAATGGAAAATATAGGAAGACAAAACTTTTAAGGTGAGTGAAAAAGCAAGTTCACTTTTTCGTGTTTGATGTCTGCAGTTGTGGGGAAAATATTTCCCTTCAAAGCCAACATTTCCAATGAACCTTTGAGAATCTGATTCTTTCATTCTTCTGGCAACTTTCTGAGGTTTAATTTTAGTGTGTACAAAACTCCAGAGCTAGGCTGTCTAAATATGTATGGATGCTTGAGGACATCTCAGATCTGAAAAATTTGAGCACAGTATTAAAAGTATCGAACTCTTATCTGCTCAAAAACAATGAGGTTTTTTTGATTTTTACAAGCAGAAGATATCAGACTAAGTTGCTGAAATTATTACTAAAGAAAATATTTTATATGTTTCAGGCTTGAAAGAAATACCATCCATGTCAATAAATTACTTTCTATGATGTTTCATCAACCTTCACATAGCTTTCTGAGACAGGCTATTTCAAACATTCTGAGAAAACAAATCTTCAACTTGACTATTCGAAGTTGCAGGAACAGTGCACTTTTATCTGACATGCATTTGTTTGAAAAATTTTAAATCTGGAATATGCATCTTTGAAAACCGACTAATAAAGTTCAATTGTATATATATGTATATGGTTATGAACATATATTTTTATATTTGTACATACACACTCATTATTTTCTCTTCTTTCTTGCTTAGTAAACATAACAGCTCTTTTTGCAAGTAATTTATATAATCACAGAATGAATTGGGTTGAAAGGGACCCTAAAGATCATCTAGTTCCAACCATCTTTCTCCAGAGCAGGCTTCTCAAACATTCCCAACACCTCCAGGGATGGGTCACCCAAAACTTCTTTGTGCAACCTGTTGCAGTGTCATATCACTCTAATTGTAAAATATTTCATCCTGTGTCCAGTCTAAATTTATCCTCTTTCAGTTTAAAACTATTGACCCTTGACTTGTCATCACAATACCTACTAAAAAGTATTTCTCATTCTTCCTACAAGCCCTCCTCATATATTGAAAGGCCACCACGAGGCCTCCACGGAGACTTTTTTCTCCTAACTGACAAATGCAAATTCATCCTTTTATTTACCATTGCATCCAACTACTTCCACGCCTCAAATATGCATCTTCCTGACATTTCCAATTTTTAATACTCTCATCGTCTTCTGTCTGCCATTGGTTAATGTGCATCAGTTGTGATTGGTTGACCTTGGCCAGCTTCCAGACATCCCCCACTCTCACTCAACTGCACAAGGATACAAATGCTCGTGTCTCACATAAGACGTGATGGTTTACTGCTGCAGACAAAACTGAAAACTTGATGAATTTAAAGCAAATTAAGGTAGATTTTTATATTATTCTAAACCAAATTTAGAATAATACACTTCCCTGCCACCTTTGCCCAGTCTTGATTTCAAACTCCTCCCACAACAAGTCATTTGCTTCTGGTATAGAGTAGTCTGATCAGTTATATACTCTGTCTTTAAATAATTTTCACGTAGCAGTGATGTAAATGAATAAGGACCACTTGCAGGATGGTAATATGCTCTGAATCAAGACTAAAATTTGTACTGAACATTTTATTTATGCAGGTCAATATGTAGTTTGGGAAGAGTGCTATTTAGTACTGTTTATTCCTGCCTAGATAGCTACAACTCCACCAACAGTCTCCAAAAGGTCAAGTCTATAGCCAATTATCTAAAGGTTTGGTGTTCACAAGATTTTCACAAGCCTTTTTCTCCAATCCTATTCCTGAGTACGTTATGCACATGTGATCCCCAAATTTGGTCCTTCTATTTCCACCTTTCCTAGTGAAGGTTTTTGTCCTTTTTTTTTCCAACTCTCTATTAGACATGTACTGTCTGTAATGGCTTACATATTTGTTAGTTATTTTCCATAACCCACAGGGATGAAAGAATTTTCTGCTGCATTATTAAGAATTTTTTTTTTTTTTCCCCCAGTGTATCTATGTAATGCATTTAGGGGAAAAACAACAACAACAAAAAGTTCCTACAAAATCCTCTGCTTGCAATAAACCCATTGACAGTCAGTTTATTGGGTTCTTTCAGAATTAAAATATTATTGCAATTTCTCTCATGTTGGAACATAAGGGAAATATTCTAATATTATTAATGTTCTGTAATATAATCATACTTTTTATCCACTGCATTCCTTCAGATCAGTTTTATTGACTTCTATCTTATAATTCATTTTCCACAGAACTTTTTTTTTTTTAAATAATCATATTGTCTATGAATTTCAGTCATATTCTTAAAAAAAAGAAACATCCCCAATCCACAAAAAATCCCACCAAAATCCATTAAGATGGTGTTTCTATTACAACTTCTGAAAATGGATGAATTCATATATTTCAAAACAAACTTTCTTTCTCTCTGTACCCCTCAGTGAGTTAATTGGGTTCTTAATTGGAACACATTCAGATGCACGAAATTATGCTTCCATCTGAATCAGTATATTTGAATCCTACCAAAGATTGCTCTCTGATGAAAACACCCCATTTTTCACTGTAACACATTTAAAATTTCAATGCAACTGTGATAGCTCATTTACTCTATTCCTGAGACGTTATCTAATGTTATCTGTTCATGGCGAAAACGTGGAACAATTTCAAAGAGAAAAGTAAAGCAAACCTAAATACAGCTGTCTGTCTTGCTTTTTTCAGACTAATTGGTTGTGTAATACATGTCTTGTTTCTGGAAATTACACAAATAGATTGCTCTTTCAGTTATTTGCAATTTCCTCATTGTTTCAATTTATCACAAAATCTTAGTACAAAAATCACTGCTCCTCGTTATTAATCTGCAGTGTAATCACAATCTTTGAGCCTGACAAAGTATCTCATAGGAAACACAGAGAAAACATTTCTGATCACAGCCGCTTCACCTTTTTTCTTTTTATAACCCTTACATCCATTTGTGGTAGGAGGGTCAACCGTGACAAAGCTGCAAACTAGAAAGAAGTGTTTTAAACTGTAATTGGCAAGAAAATTATTAGCAGGTTCCTCTGGAACACCACAATTTAATTACATTACATTTTATATTGAAAAAATGTATCTAAAAAAAAGCAGTATGATTTTTCTGATATCATTGTGTCATTGTATTTTTATGATATCATTGTAATGGTTATTATGTATAAAGCTACCTAAACATAAAAATATAAATTCAGAATTGGAAATGCACAAAAAGAGCAGCTTTATATACAATATTTTTCTGTCCTAGAAACACTTCATTCTAAAAATACAATATGAGAATTCTCACATCAAAAGGAATATGTAGAATTTTATTTTCTTAAAATTCAGGAGAGGCTTCTTGGTTTAATTTACTTTCATATTCTATGTTACTTTTTTCCCCTTTGAAATAAGTCCATTTTCTTCATAAATTAGATATTAAAAAATCACTCTGGATTACTGTGGGTTTTTTTAAAAAAAGAAGACATATTTTTTAGTCTTATTGCTTAACTTTGCTATTGGTAGTGGCTGCTGTCTCATGAAAACATAATTCCCTTAGAGCAAGAAGGAGGAAAAATCTGAAAAAGACAAAGTGGTTAATAGATCTGTTACATGCTTGGTCACATTTTTTGATATGACTATTTCAAAGTTCAAAAACTTTGAGTGTGTCCAATAGAAGACAAAAAAATAGAAGATTAAAAAAGCCAGTGATGTATGAAAGGTCAATGAAAGATAATATTTTTAAAAACACCAAAAAAAAAAAAAAGGAAGAATTTTCAAAACCTATTAACAGTTAAATTAAAATGATAAAATTATGGGAAAAAATCCTTTTGTGAGCACTACTCATCTTGAGCTAGTACCCATCTACAAAAAAAAACATACTAAAAGGATGTTGAAGAATATAGTTAAACTTTTGTTTTTCTATTTTCTCAAAAAAATAAACCCTCCAAAAAAAAAAAAAACAAAAACATTTTAGCACTTTTTCTTTCTTATAAAATGATTTGTAGGAATAGAATTGATAAGCACAGTTCACTGGTAGTACAAAATCCTAAGAGGTTTTTTTTGGTTTTGTTTTGTTTTGTTTTTTTCAGATTACTGTTCTAAGAGTTCAAGTACTTAGCAAGGTACTTAGAAGGCATTGCAAAAGTTTAAGAAAAACCTCACTCTGGCATTTCAGTGTTGACTTCATGAACATGAAACAATTTTGCAACAAATCTGTTTTATCGAAATCACTGATAACAGTATTGACTCTTTATGCACTAACTGTGTCAACCAACCAATACTAGAAACAAAATGAAGGCAGCTGCTGACCTCACAGTTTTTTTAGATTTAACTACTTGAGAAGTTCACATAGTTAATTAAGCTTGAGAATTGTACTTTTTTTTTATATCTGTGTAGCTACCAAGTAAAAATTGATGATAGCTATGTTAATTTGTGGTTGAGTTGCTCAGTCATGTTGCTTGTTGTGTAAATTTAGTATGTAGAACACCAGTCTGAAAGTATTATGAACTTACAGTTATGAAAAGCTTTCCAGAAAAATATCCATATACTTCAATTTGTAGTCTTTCTTTTATGCACAAATATTTATTTTACTCTTTTCATTCACCTGTCATTCACTTCTTCACATACTTTCAAAGTCATTACTGTATAATCAAATCTATATCGATATTACTAGTTCTTTCCATAAATACTTACCCTCAAAATCAGATTGATTTATGAACTTTAAGGTTCTGCTGGTGTCTTCTGTTATTTTTTCTTACCATTTCCATGTTTTCCAACTATATTTCCAGCAATAAAATTTTAAGCTGATTCATATATCTTTTGACCTTGCTTTTTTTTTTGACATCATAATGAAATCTGATAAATTTTGCTTTCTTTAAGATACAACAATAATGCTGATCTTAACTGTGACAGATAAACCAAAATATTTTTTTATTTCTCAGATCACCACTGTGACCAACAATCCGTTCCCTCTGGCATTTTCAATCCTTCTGTCAAAGATTGCTTCAGAATAATTAATCTGAGATTTAATAGAGAAGCACAGATTCATTTACTGCTATATCCCAAACATCTACATGTTATTTTAACTATCAATCTCTACAATGATTGTAAATTATTATTTATTATATATGCAATTAAAATACTTTGCCCATGCACTAATGCTAGTAATATAACTGTCTTACAGGCAAATATCTATAGTTATAGTAATGTAGAACAGCTACCAAGCACTTCTGGAACAGAGATACCATCATTTTGACATTTTGCAGTGTGATCAAAGTTCTTATAGTTATTTTAGAAAAGGTTTTAGATGATTGGACTGTTAGGAGGATATGAGCACTAAAAGCTTAAAAGTATAAATCACATATATAAAAATTAATTAATACATTTGCTGCTGTTAGTGATCATTGTCTGTCTGTGCATCGTATTGTTCATTTATCTTATAAGGGCAAGAATGCTAGAAAAATCAAATGTAAATGTACTTTAAATACTTGCTTTGGATAATTATTATTCATCAAAAAAAATAATGATACATATTTATTTAGCCCCATCTCTCATATTCTTTTGAATGTGTTATAATTAAATTCATTTTTCTAAATACACGACTAAGAAATAAATTCTTGCACTTCTTTTATTAGAATCACCACTGCATCTTTGTTTTGGCTCAAAACCGATAGCACAAAAGCAGAATGTTATGCTAGACTTCCCAATGCTGTTCTCTAGAGCTTTCACCACACAAGGGTTTTGAAACCACTTTTTTAAGGCAAAGTTGCAAAGATCAAGAAGAAATGTTTGCATTATTTAATGTAGACTTTGTTTTCAGGATTAATTGTGAGTGTCATTCACCGTAACACAAATAGTGTTAGGAAATAAATAGGGTTATTTGAACAAGGAAGATAGCAGGTTCCAAATGACAGTTTTGGTTTTGATTACTATCTGTACATTTTGAAAAAGAAAAGCCTACACATTATGAGATATCATGTGCTTTTCTTGGTGCACAAGAATCAAAATGGAAGACCTCTTTTCAAAGTTCTAAGAGGAAGGGAAATTAAACTGGCACCTGGTGCAGACAAGAAAGTCATCTCTTCTTTAGGTAATATTTCATACCAAAGAGGGCTTGGTACACTAGTTAGAGGCTATTCTTGATCTGAATTTCCAGTCGTGTATCTGGTACCCTTTCCTGGATGTTATACACAGTCCAGAATAAACTGGCTCTGGGATTAATTGATTCAGAATATGAGATGGCTTAGAAGTAAAAATGTGTAAAATCAACTTAATTCTCAATAATAGCTAAGAATAGTAAACACTAATGTCATGTGAAACACTTCTGAGATATCTTGTTTACCATGTATTTATTGATAGCATTGAAAATAATAAATTACTTCAGGAAAACACATAGTATGCAAGCATTTTCCCTACAAAATTTATGTCAGGAAATCTGAAATAAAATAGTATGTAAAGTACAGTTCCACCTTCACATGTCGAACGCTGAATTTTAAAGGTGTATCTTTACAATATATATTATTAAAGGATGCCTCCTACTACAGCAAAGGGAAGAGTTTGCTATACACAATTTTTGTTGGATACATTTTATATTTGACTTTTAACCCTTTACAAGAACAGCAATTTAAAAGGTTGACAGTATCCAGACCTTGAATTTTCATTGTTGCATGAAAATTTTCTCTCAGGCTACAGAGCTACAGCCTACTGCTTTCATTTGAAGAGCCCAGAGAGAAAGCGTAGACTGTTAAGTAACCCAGACTGGTTGTTTCTTTGCATAGTTATTGAGCCATGCAAGACAGAAAGCAAGCCAAAAAAATACACAAGCTAAAACAACACAAACAAACAAAAAACACAAACGCAACAAATTCTATCTACAAGAACTTTTTTGCAAAACATTAGAATTGCACTACATTTTCGTGTGAGCATGCTCTATGGAAAGACTGTTCTTAGAAATTCCAAGTTTTTCCTTTTTTTTTTTTTTTTTTAGTAAACTATGATGCATTCAGAGGATTTGCAAAATTTCCTAAAAAAAGGAACATTTTCATTGTGAATCTCCTTTCAAATCTTGATAAGAGACCTTATTTTCATGCTACATAATTTCTGTGCCTAAAGGTATTTATATACTTTTCATTAAGGTACAAAGGCCACTTTTCCTCAAGAAAATTAGAAAATAATTCTATCTATGTAAGTAACTATGTTCCAGTTTATCTTGCACCAGATGGAAACAGGCTTTCAGAGATCACAAATATTTCAAAGTTTAAAGTGGGAAAAAGGAATGTATTGAAATTACTTTTTAAGAACTTTCTTCTTTGTTTCTAAATATTAATCCTTAGTGAAATAAAGCAATATTCTTTAACCAGTATGAAGCATGTTTTTAGATGAGTTTTCTTACTCCACATAATACAGTAAATCAGACCAAAATGTAATATTTTTTTATGTTCTAAAATCCAACAAATCAGAGGGGAAAAAAGAAGGGAGAAAAAAAAAAAAAAAAAAAAAGAAGAAAGGCAAAAATTTTTTATTGTCCATGTATGATTACAATCTTAATTTAAACTTACAAGTATAAAGAAAATACCTAGAAATAATGTAGAGAATCACAAGTGTGCCTAGATTTGAATTAGGTGGATTATGGCACTGTTTCTTTGTCCTTTCCTCATATTTACTGTCATGAACTTTTTTAACTTGTCCTTTTGGTTTCTCTATTTTTTAATCATTTTAAAACTAATATATTTTCAGTCAATTCAATACATACATTTTTTAGAAGTTCTTCTAAAATAATATGTATTTATATATTCCAAAAGAAATGTTAACTAAGTACTAGCAAAATATAAGTCCAATGTGATTTCAGCTGGATGCCACAACAGTTTCTTTTCCTACCTCAAATCTTCTCTCTAGACATAAAATCTTGGCAAGCCATGATACACAACAGTTTATTGTCGGCTTATGTGGTTTGCGTCTAATGTAATGAAATGTGGGAAAAGACAATACTTCAGATATTATTTTGGCTTAAGCTAAATTCTTGCTTTATCACACTGGGTACAAGGCATTCACTTTGAAAGCTGGAGATGGTTTTATTCACAGTAGTGCCTTGTCTCATAAAATTAATTGCTCAGACATGTTCTGTAGTACACTAAGCAAATCCTTGATGGCTTCTAGAGGCTTTACAATAGCCCAGAAAATGTCACACTGCTGTGGTATATTACACTTGTAATAGTAGCATCAGTACTAATAGAACTATAGCTGTAGTCATTATAATCAGACTGTAAAGATAATGACACTGTGGAAATTTATTTTCTTTCTCCCTAAGGATAGTTTCAGAGGACTGTTCTACGAAGGGCTCTGTGGACATAACTGAAATGACTGGTGAGCTTCCTCCTATAAAATGTTGTCACTATCACAGCACTGAGCTGAAGAAGCTATACACAATATTTGCGTAACAGAGATTTTTGGAATAGATTTCCTTAAGATATCTTTAGTTTCTACAAGATGACAAAAGTTCAAGCATAACATAATTTAAGGGGAGAGTCAAGAAAGGCTAAAAGACAAAGTCCAACAAAGCATGATTTTAATCAATGCTCACACAGGCTGGAAAATAAAACATGAAAAAAATCATGACCCCCCCCCAAAACAGAGGACACCCTAGCCTAGACTATGGGTTGAATCAAGAAATTATCTGACATTTTAACTACAATATTTGAAGCAGACTCTATACAGAACATGCTCCTAGATAGTTTTGTGATTTTGCTTCCAAGCCTACATTTATAGAGTGCACAATTTTTTTTATTTTTTTTTTTTCAAAAAGACAGGCTTGACTACATAAAGATAGGAAAGTGATTTTGTGAAAAGCTAGTAGATGAGATTCACAAAGCCTCTCAGGCATGAAGATGACCAGTCTCATAATGATTCATTCTTTGCCTGGCTCTGTGAATTTTCAGACAGTTACAGATATTTAGGTTTCCAACTCTCACAAAAATATTACAACTTTTTACATGCACTTGTGAATGCATCTTATCGAACAACTTCAACAAGAATGATGAAGGACACTTTTTTCTTCAGTTTTGTCTATTTGTGAATAACTGCTTTTTTATCAGATGTGCAGTGTCAAAATTTCAGACCGAAAAGCAACTCAAACTTCATACTGTTGAGTGAATAGTTATTGATTTAACGTAGTCAGATAGTTTCTATCCTTTGTCATTGATGTCTTGGAAGCAAAAAGGTATATATTTTGTAGGAGGCATTTGGCATGACATGACCTTATTTTTATTTAAACTAATGCACCTTAGTTAACTTTAGTTGAAATAGAGATCTAAAGGTGCCCTACTCTGACAAAATGACTTGAAAATGCTAAGTAACTTCTAAGTCAAAACTCATGATTATAAACTCTCAGGTATGCAGGCAGTTCTGCAGCATCGTTGTCAATTTTTAAATATGACTTAAATTCCAACCACACTGAAAACTCTGAAGTGGTCTTTATCATCTAGGCTCACAGACATGGTTAAGTAATCAATGGAGAGATGAAAAGAAGCCCATGAAACAAGGTCATTTACCTGTGAAGATGAAAGAAACCAACAACCAATAATGCCTTTGACTTCAATTTCCTGAAGTGCTAAAAAGGGAAATATCTAAAATATAATAAAATTATAAAAAAGAGTAAAAGGAAAGTAAATTACAAAAACAAGAGATATTGCACATGAATTTAAAGCAAACAAACCATATGCCTAATTTTTAAACTGAGAATTTTTTCCTCACTAAAAACACAGGTGTTTTTTTTTCCCTGGAGGCTGAAACTGTCTAATAAAGCAGTATGTAGCAAGCACTAAGAGTATCTTATTATTAAATATATATAGCTACCATATTTGAATATCTCTAAGAGTCCAGGCCCTAAAAATTGAATGCAATAATTTATTGGCAAGCATGCAGAGAAGTTGCTCAAATCAAAGCTTTACCCATCTATGTCACAGTAACAAGAAATATCACCTCAATAGACCCTACCCCCTGCCCCTCCATGTATTTTTCCTCAATGTGGTCACAGCTATGGGGGGAAAACCGGCAGGTCCTGTGGGCTCGCCACACACGGGGGAGGTTCCCCTGATTTGCTGCTGAGATGGGCGAGTTCCTTGTCCAGTACAGGAACAGTGGGAGATGGGAAAGGCAGATAGGCTGGTTCGAAGAGAGGGATGCTGCAGGCAAGGCTCTCACTGTCTCTCTGGGTGCTGCTGCAGAGTCTTCCTGGACATGGGAGCTGAGCCAGGCAAGGCAGTGACAGCAGCACAGGCGATCTGGTCACGGGGAAGCAGTTGGGACTTCTCCACCATTTGGCAGGGCAAGAGGGAGAGAGTGGGACGAAACAGCACTAGCGGGGCAGCACTGGGCTCTGTCTCAGGGATTGCTGCCAAAAATCAGAGCACTGCGCTGGCCACCCATAGTGTTTTATTGTCCAGTGCAAAGGGACTGATAAGGCAGGCATATTCCACCACACCAGCCCTCTTGTCTTTGGCACTCAATGGTGCTGCTCCCCTCTCCCCCACACAGACATCAATGAAATCTTTCACCACATCCCTGCTATGGAATTCTGTTCTCAGCTTAGTGGGTTAACTTTTCCCTTCCTCAGTTTGCCAGCATCTCATGATAGTAATGGGAAAACTTCACTTAAAGGAATCTAACCTATTACTGTTTCATATAGCCTACATAGTTGGTTTTTTTATGCTCATATACTTTTTATCTGTAAGAAATCTAACACAGCAACAGGTCTTAAAATATATGCATTCTCAGGATTTCACTTTTGAATATGTTACCTTCACACTGCTCTCAAGTTTAAAGACTACCATCAAACTTTGTGTGCTTCCACAATGTTTTTCTGCAAGTTCCTCAGCTGAGTGCCTGATAACTAGGGGACCTGATAACACAGAGACTGTATAAAGGCTTTCTGTAGATCTTAAGTAGGAGTTGCTGAATACTTACAACCCAGGATTATAAGCAGTTTTTGTTCTAGTATCCACTTAACTCCAATACTACATAAATCTAATTTTTTAACAAGTTCTGGATGACAGGAAACATCCAGTGATAGTATAACAGCAACATTTATCTAAAGGAATATTGCATATACTAATAGTGCCAGGATAATGATTACATGCTTATCTTTCACTTCTGCCAGACATGTCAGTTTTTGTTGTTTCCTATTTGTGATGTGTAAGATGTTTTTCTATGAAAGGACTACTAATGTCCATGAAGCTGCAGAGAGGAGAGAAAGCTCTTTTATTTGCCTTATCACAATTTTTCCTATGGATAATTTATATTATATAGGATGAGGCAGTTTGCCTGTGTAAAAATTTATATTTAATATTATAAGGGTATTGAGAGCCCTTCTGCTGGGCCAGCTCAGTACCAGTACAACCATGGACCATCCTGTCCTGATGACTGTTGAGGGGAGAGGCTCGCACATGCTCAAAGTGTTAGGTTGTTGTTAGGACTGAACCCCTGCTTATGGAGCTGAGGCCAGCTCTCTTGTGGGGGCTGTGGAATCAACTCTGTCTGACAAGGCCCTGCCTTGCCATCCCGGTGAGCATCCCCCACAGCTCCCAGCATCCTGTCTCCTAGGGAGCCTCTAGCTCCTGCTATGCACTATTTGCTATAACTTTTCCCACAAGTCCTCTTTTAAGTGGTGTTCTCAAGAAATCGATGGGAGTAATCCTTCATTCCACAGCTTTCACTTACATTAATATTCATTTTGTAACACAGCTCTGACCTTGTGAAATGCCCTTCAGAAGGTTAATATGAATCTCCAAAGCCTCTTTTGGTTTAAGTACAAAACCTGGGATTATCCCAGCCTAAATCAAGGCTGTGGATTAATGAACATAATTTGAAGTTATTAATTTAATTGCAACATTCTGTCATCTGTTCTGTTTGAATTTAAATTTACTATTTTTTAAAAAATTTGTTTCCAGAAAGTGTATTTAAGCTTAAAAATGATTACTCTTTGCATTATGACTACATCATTGTAAACTAGCTAAGCAAAAGGAGAAAAAAAGAAAGAAGTATGATGCATTTAACTTTTTTTTTTTTTCTTTCTGTTTTTAGGGTTTTTTGGCTGCAATTGAACAGCTTGTGTGACCTTTCCAGCATTGTTTTCATTCATTTAATGCACTGATGTTTTTAATACACCAAAACTACCATTTCTGTATTTTTGGTCATCTCAGGAAGACTTTCATTGCAAATGAAATTTCAGTTCCAAATTGCTCTATTCAATAAATGAGATACCTTTTTTGCCTTTTCAATTCCCGTTCTGAAATGTGTTAGGGAACGGGGTATTGAAGTGGGACACATTGTATCCTTACTGACATTGCAAGGGATATGCAAAATATAAACCAAAGGGCAAAGAATAAAAACTTGATCAAAAAAAGGGAATACTTTTAAATGATTATTTTAAAACCAAACAAGATTATTAAAGAAAAGGGGGAGGGAAATTATAAATCCATGATAGTTTCTATTTTTATGTGTCGTTTAATCAGCAAACTCTGAAATAATAGTAATAAATAATAATGCAACTAAGAAAATATGTTTCTTTAAAATATTTCCACAAGAATTTCTTCCAAAATAAAAGACATTAAGTAAATCTGAACTCTTCACATTGTGAAAAGGGTAAATAAGACCAGATGTACCATTAGTGCATAAAATTATAAAGGGAAAAAATGAATAAAAAATATCTGTCCTGAACTAGTTAAAAAATTTCTGTTCCGTAAAATTATTAGAAATTCGATTATAAATAAATTTTAAGATAAAGAAAAGAAATATTCTGAACTGAGAAGTGTTTGTCGTAGATAAATAAAAAAAATACCTATGAGAACATCTCCTTTAGAAGCTGTTAAACCGAATAGTCTAATGAAAGCTTCAGCTCAGAAAATCCCTGGGCCACTGGCTACAGCAGTCTGGGATGTTATCTCTGGGCACAGTATATGTCATCTATTTCATATTTTTAGTTCTGTGGTTGGTTCCTTAATTTTTTTTTAAAAGATCCACTCTAATTTTCACAGGTTGGAACTTGAGTATTTTAGACAATCTGTATTACCACATGTCCTACCCTACAAGCACTGTACTTCTGAATAAAATTTATAAAATTTTGTAAGCAAGATGTCAAGTTATATATATTCTTTTGAATATTCTTCCACTTTTACGCAGGTTCATGAAAACCACCTTCCAATTTAAGCATGTGTTCCTCTTTCTTCAAAAAGTTTAGGATAAATTTAATTGCAAACAAGTACTTATATACTTACCTTAGTAAAATAAATGAATAAATAAATAATAATGAAGCATTATGACTGCGTTTGTGCAATACATCAGTCTGGTGTGTTCATGCTTCCTGTTAACAGTTTTAGTTTGACTACCTTACAGTGTCTTCATATGATAGAAAATGTCAAGACAGAGATGATTTCAAGTGTTCCCCCCATTAACTATTTGAAGGACATCTGACCTAGTCTGTCATCAGTTTTTAGGTACAATAGAAAGAGGGTGAGTAAATGAAGCACCTCATTCTGAGGTTTTTAAACCTTTACTCTCTTTATGTTGAACTTCTAGGGTTTGTGATATTTATGGTGAATTTCTCTATATCTTTATGTAGTTGAACAGCCTCAGATATATGAGGGGAAAACCCCTTATTCTGTCCCCTGCACCTCCCTCCCTTCCCAGAAACCAGTATGTGGGGGTTTGAGAAGGGGAGGGAGATGTGGGGTTCTTGGAGGGAGCGGGGGAGGAAAGGGGATGTTTCCTTTTAAACCTTGGGTTTTCTTTGTTTGTGGTTTTTGGGGTTTTTTTCTCTCCTTTAATAATCTTCCCTCGCTTCCCCCCCAACTCTTCGAAACGTGGATTGCTTCTCCCCAGGACACGACGCAGTGGGTTTAACTCCAGCGCAGCCCCGGCATGGGGTGTGTGGGACTGGGGTGGGACCTGGAGCCCGCAGTGCCCGGAGTGGGGCCGGGAGCCCGATGCGTGCGGGGCTGGCTCCAGGAGTGTGCGGGGCCAGTTCCCAGGAGCCCATGGTGGGCCAGGCAGAGGCGGAGGCAGGGCTGGGGGGGAGCTCAATTGGTCCCACCAGCAAAGTCCTAGTGGCCACACTGTTGCGGGTCGGGTCCTTTGCCCGGAGCTGCTGCAGTGCTGGGGAGGGGAGGTCACTGTGTGTTTTCCCTTCCTCTCTCTCGGGTGGTCGCCTGCTTCCTGGGAGTCGGCAGTGGCTTTGCTGGCCCGGCACTGCTGTGGGGGTGCCCTGGTGGCCGCGCTGGTCCCGCACTGCCACAAGGAAGCCGGCAAGAAGCCCTGCGGTGCCAGCGGCCGGGGGAGCAGCCCCCATGCAGCAGGAGGGGCGCGGTTGCTGCCCAGGTGGTTCCTGCAGCCCTTGAGGACCCCTTTAGAGGGTGCCCACGGTCGGCAGGAGGCCTGGAGAGGCGGCAGCCATCTCACGGCTGGTAAAAACATGGCACTGGGGACTCGTCGGCTTGCAATTTTGGCGGGAACCACCATTTTGTTGGAACCAGGAACCTCGAAGGGGGAGGTGGAGCCCAGACCGCTGGCCAATCCAAAGTGACGAAGCCAGGAAGAGGACCATGAGACTTGCGCGGGACTTGGAGAGCTTAAAAGCCCAAAGAAACAGAAGTTCACTCTCTTTGGCTTCCTGGAGAGCCGGAGAGCAGGAGCACGGCTTCTCTTCTCCTACTCCCAGGCCTCATGGCTTGGCTCCGCCCATCCCCCATCGGCATCAGAGCCAATCCAGCACAACTGCAGGTTGAAGGCTTCCCCAAAATAACATCCCAGGTTGGGGGGGGAGGAACCTTTCACTCTGTTGTGTTTTACAGAGATTCCAAGGGCTGGGAGTTGGCTACCATCAGAGAGAGAAGAAGTGGCTCTCCCTTCCCACTGCTCGTGTTTGGCCAGCCTCCCTGGCCTTTGAAAGCAGTTCCTTTGTTCCTTTTTTTCCTTTGTTTTCCTTTTTTGTGTTTTTTGTTGGGTTTAATTTTGTGTTAAGTCTGGGGTTCCCTTAAACTGTGTTTTTCCTTGGTTGAGCTCCAGACAAATAAACTGTTTCCCTGTTGAAATTTTGTTAATTCTTCTCGTCACTGCTGAGTTTTGCCCACCAGTTAAACCAATGGTGCCTAAACCACCACACAGTAGTACTGAAACTGGGTTAGAGACTACCATTAAATCAACAGCTAATCTGAAAAACTCCAAAACTTGCATTAGTTCCATATTTAATTGGGATTTTTGCCATTTTTATCATGGATTTGTTATTACCTTTGTTCTAGGAAGTCACAGGTCAATGAGATTTCAATGTACTAAAGAACTATTAAGAATACTTTGCAATGAGTTTCATAGTACTGACAACTTTTAGTGCACATTATACGTATACATTATATGTATACATTATACACCATAGTCTCCAGAGAAACTTACATCCCCTAGTATATCTGTCACTTCTTAGCTTTCAGAATACAACATTCATCAATGTCCAACAGCACCAAAATAATTCAGGATCTGACAGTACTTCCATTATAAAACTCTATTTTATGACTATTTTTAATATTTTAATAAAAAATTAATCTCACTGAAATTTACCACAATGTTTCAGGTTGAGTATGAGTTTGTTAAAATTTAAATGATTAAAAACAAATAATTCTGAATTTAAAAAAGTCTTATATTCTTTTCCTTAGGGATTAGTAAAGAAATACTTCAATTTCAAGTACACAAATTTTGTGAGAAATTACGGAGTTTGGATAAGAGCAATTTATATCAACCATGTGTTTAATGACAGTGTTCATTTAACTAGGTCTGATAAAGAATCTCAGTCTGCTTTCTTTTTAATACAGTAGGGAAATATTTATTTTTTTTATAGACAAGTGCATTTTTTTCACTACGCAATTGGTATAACTTCAACATGTTGTAATTTTTATTAATTCATATTTCGCTGTGAAAATATTTTACATATTTATTGTTACCATTTATTGGTTGACCAGTCAACAACATTTTTGGGGAATTAAGGTTTTAATTGTCAAAATGAAGGAAAGCTGACCACTTTGTCAGCTAGATGAATAAACAATACAGCCAACCAATAATTAACAGCAATTAAAAAAAAAAAAAAAAAAAAAAAGAAAATGGCATATCATCCTCCTTCCCTTTCACTTTTTTAATATAGAGTTTGAAGGACACTAGGAATCAGCAATTTCAAGTTTTTTAAAGGACAGCAAGAATTAATGGAATGGTTTAGGTGTTCAGCATGATTTGGGATTATGAGACCAAAAGGTGATAAAAAGACCTTTCTATTGCAAAAGGACAAAGCTGAAACAGGAAGATGGTGCATTTATATCAGCATTAAGAATGCATCCCATTAGTTCTAAAGTTTGAGAAATCACTTTCCTTTGAGTCTCTCGGGGATAATTCACCTAAATTAGCATTAGCTTTAGGAGGGAGCTGTGATCTGAATGCTTCTCTCTTAGTTTACTCAAAGAGAAAAACCTAAATTTAATTTATTTAGTGACCTTTGTAGATTTCAAACTTGAATGATTTTCTTTCATTATAGTCCTTGGTAGACTCAAGGCAGGAACTACGACTTTTAAATGGTGATTGCCTCATTCACAAAAATAGACATAGAGCCTAAGGGGCTCTTTTGTGCTTCTCTTACAGTGTAATTTGAAGCATAAAATAAAATGTTTAAAAAGATGGTGGTGCTGAAAAATTCAAGTTAGGTTATGGTTATTCTAACAATAATTACACTGAGCCTCTGTTTTTGAAAAGAAAGTGTGAAATATTTGTGATGCAATAAAAGTGGAAATGTTTTTTTAAAAAAATATCTGTCCTGTGTTAAGCAGATTTGATTCTATAGGAGCAGGACAGAACATATTTGATACAGAGATATAGACACCAAATTTCAAAATTCTAATCTCAAAATTTCAAAAGTCTGATCTCCCAAATTTCCATTTTTTGGGGATCAGTCACATTTACCTTGGGAGCTTCTATATTTACACAAGGATATTTGCATGTAAAAAGACACTAATCATGAAAGATTCTGCTTATGAACAGAAGTAATAACACAGCTCAGCAAACATAATGCTTTATTCATGTCAAATACTGGATCTTTGAAATAAGTAATCCTCTATCTCTGTTTTCTAAAACATTGGGTGTAATGAATGCTCAGAGAAGCTTAATGAGCTGAACCTATGAAAAATGCAATAGTAGCTGTCAAATTATTTTAAAATTACTCTGAGAGAGAATATAATGATGACATTTCCAGTTCTAAATATCTGTATTCAATTGGTTTAATTCTATTTTAAAGTAAAATGCATAGTAGTCTTTGGATTGGAAATGTCCTCATGCCGCAGACTAAAGATCCCAAAACTAAGCCCGAAGATGATCTTTCGTCTCAAGCTTGCTTGTCTCCACAAATTAACCTCAAATACTACAACAAATGTTTGTAGACAAGTGGCAGATACAATCCTTTCAGAAAGAAACAGGATTTGTCTCTACTCTTCTTGAGAGACTCCCTCTTTCTCATAACTTCATATGATAATGAGTAAATGGTAGTGATTTTTCCATGCAGCCAGTTTAAAACAAGAAAAAAGAAGCTACACCACAGTAGTTCACATTGCCTTATTAGTCAAGACTAAGACAACTGATTATTTACACGTTTCCTCTTTACACGAAGAGAGCTTGTATAGCTCTCTTCTTAGTGTTTCCTTGGGTTTATATTGTTTGTTTCTCAAAGACAAGCTTTGGTACTAGGCTTTGATAATGCTTTGTTAATGGCTTTACTCAAATCTCAGAACTATCCTAAAGGATAAGGAGTATGACACTTTTGGATTGGAACAATTAGAAAAAAATCTGACCAGAGGTCAGATTCCTATAATAGGAAGTCTGTGTCCGGTAAAGAGATATACTAAACTTGCAAACAATTACCAAGTGTTCAATGTGAACTTAAGTTTCCTGCATATAGCATTTGTTAAGTAAATATATATATATATTTATATGTGCATATATATATATATATATACACACATGAATGAGCTATTAAAATAGGAGAAAGAACAATATAGACTGTATTTATAGGAAATGTCTGCAGTGAGGTGCAAAAACTGTGGTGAAACTGATCACATTCTCATTATATATATAGTATCATTGGAACAATTAAAGTGTTTTTTTCCTTATTTTTAATATCTAAATGGATCTAAATTCTGGTATTTTGATAAATAAAACATAATGAAACAGAAAACACAGAGATTATAACATTTCTAAGTAAAAAGAATAAAAATAATCTCAATTAATTTACTGCTAAACAGGAAACTTTGTATGTTTTATTCACTTAGAGAATGCTAAATGATTCTCAATTCGTAAATCGTGCATTTTTTAAAATCACAGATTCTCTAACTAAAATTTTATTAAATAGATCAAATCAACAACAAAAAGTAAGAAACTACCCTGTGGAGCCTTTGTTCAGCAATCAACTAGAGCTTGTGATTATCAAAATGTAGGCAATTAAGTTTTTTTCTATTACCTTAGTTATTACTCAAAAAAAAAAAAAATCCTTGATTTTTTCCTTCCTTTTTTGAAATCAAAGCTTTTTTAGATGACCATACTTTTTGCATTTAAAATTCCTGTTGCCACTCAACTACCAAAGCTTTATGATTTGTATCTTATACCCTTCCTTTCTTACATCTGAACTCAATTTGTGAATGGTTTTTTTCCTGCCTTTCCCCACACCTCACTACTGTGATTTGCTTTATCTTCAGTATCTATAAACATGTCTAATTTGTTGGGTACGACAATGTCCACATGTAATGGGTTAACCTTGGGTGGCTGCCAGGTGCCCACAGTCATTCTAACCCCCTCTTTTCCCCCTCCCTCCCCAGCCAGTCAGGGGAAAAGAATGAGATGGTAAACAATGGGTAGGGATAAGGAAGTTTACTAAAAGCAAAAGCAAAGCAAAGCGCAAAAGCAAAGCACTAATCTAATCTCTACTTCTTATCCGTGGCGATGACCGGCCACATCCAAAGAAGTAGGGCTTCAACACGTGTAGCAGTTCTCTTGGTGAGCCACCATGGGAGACGTTGCATGTCCCCCCCCACTTCCTGCTTCTCCTCAGCTTTATACCTGAGCTGACGTCATATGGTATGGAATATTCCTTTGGTCAGTTTGGGTCAGCTGGCCTACTTGTGTCCCCACCCAGAATCTTGCCCTCAGCTGAGGAAGGCACACCACAGTCCCAGTGCTGTGCTCAGTAGTCAAAACACTGGCGTGTGATCAGCACCGTTCCAGCCACCAATGCACAGCATAGCACTGTGAGGGCTGCTATGGGGAAATGGGCTCCATCTCAGAAAGAATCAGTACATCCTGTTTAAGCAATATATGATATATATGATACACTTAATTGCAACATTTCAGCAATCTTCAGAAAAGTGTCTATGTTTATTTGAAAATACAATAATGCTATATTTTAATTACTTAAGAGTTTGCAACCTTTTCCATAACAGAGAAAAGATTCAGTGAAGAAAAAATATAATTATAGCATCTGAATTTCACTACCCCAACAAAATGCAGACAGCTCTTTCCTTTGCAGTTTCCTTTCACAGATGTTGGTGAGTATTTTCTTCAGATCTGATTCATGTGGTTTGGCACCTTCTCTCCCACCATTTCTTCAAGATTTACTTTGAGTTTATGGTTCAGAGAAAAGTAAAAAATACAAAAAAAATCAATTAGAATCACTGAGTTTCATTTGGTTGCATGGCAAAACTATGAATTTTCATTATATTCTCCTATGGCCACACACCATCTCACTTTATCTCAAAACTGGAAGTAACTACATGTGAAATAACAGCAAAATTCAGTAAACTCCTAAGATTCTGTTTCCAAATGTTTGTATTTCTCTATGTTTGCAGAGGCAGTTTAGGGTCCCTAACCACATGTCCTTCAAAAACACACCTGCAAGAATAACATAGATGAAGTATAACAGACCTGGCTCAGAGGATAATGGTTCATGAGTTTTATTCTACCTAAGAGTCATCAAAACCTGGAGGGGTCTTGTCTTTATCAATGACCTGGAAGAGGTAACTGTACTTGTCATTTCCAGAAAACACCGAATTGGCAGGCCCAAGGATAAGGAGAAGGAGGGATACCACTTACTCCTCTGTTGCAGGGAACCTAGAGAGGCTGAGGAATGAGGGAGCCAGTAACCTCATGAAATCCAGCACAAACTGATACTAATTCATGGTGTCAGATAGGCAGAAACTCCTTTGCAATGTCACATACTGGAGCCTGCCTGACTGGGCAGCAGCTCTGTTGAGAAGGACATGGTGGTGCTGGGCACAAGCTAGCAGTGTGCTCTGCCAGTGGGGTCCTGGACTGTTACTAGAAACCCAGTTAGGTAGTTAAGAGTAGTGATTACTCCACTTTCTTTATAGTTCTTTAGGCTGCATCTAGAGTGTTGTGCCCAGTTTTGGGGCATGCCAGTAAAGAATGATGTTGATAGACTGGGTGAATGTAGCAGAGGGTTCTCAGGTAGAATTGTTTTCTCCTGGAAAATAGAACAGTTTGAGGGGTCTTTAGAGCAGACTGACAACATTCGGGTGGGGGTTGGGGGTTGAGGAGGGTGGCATTAAACTGACATAACCAGGCTCCTTCACAGTGATGGCAAATGGATGGCAGGGATTTGCATGCATTGAAACAAGGAGATAGTTCAGCAAGATAGAAGAAAAAACATTGTCCTCAAGAGAAAAAGCAAGCATTTGACCAGGCTGTTCAAATATGTTGTTCAGTCTCCATCCCTGGGGAGTGTCTGAGATTCAACTGGGCCAAGTCCTGAACACTCTTGTATTATCTCAGAGCTGGTCCTGCTTTATGCGGGAGGCTGGACAAAAGATGTCCTGTGCTCCCTTCCAAACTCAGCTCCCTTTCACCCTGAATTATTCTATGATTTCATTATTGTTAAGGATTTAATAATGAAATATTATTCATGCTGAAGTTAACTTGATGTCTTCCTTTGATTTCACTAGGGCTAAGCGGCGGAATGTTTCATTTTATTCCAATACGTAATATTTCTGTAAAAACAGAAAACAACCCTCCCCCCTCTACCCTTCCCAACTATGTCTTTAGAAATACTTGATCTGACAAAAGTAGACCTTGTGGAACAATGCAACAAAACAAACAAACAAACAAACAAAAATCATCACACATAGAAAATGTAAATTTTATTAGGATTAGTCACATAAGTCAACAGCTTTTGAAACATTGGTAAAGTAAAGCCTATACAGAATTTTGATTTTTGTAATAGTAAAGTGGCTTCACTGTATGACAACCTCCAAAGCATGCTTTCAAGGTTATGAAGTAAAATTACTTTTGTGAGGGCAGGTAATAAATGTTATGTGCCTATAGGTTACAGACAATTTTTTCTTAGCTTCATTTCTTATTTAACTTTTCCCCAATGAAATAGATTCTTCACAATGGTGTGTCTAGGTTATATGTGTTTTCTGGCTTATAAGGCAAAACTGGAAGATTCAGATTTACTAATCTGACCTCCAAATCACAGTTGATGTTTACAATAACAGATGATTACATATATAATTAATACAAAGTTGAATTAGAAAATGGGTATTATTCCTTTTTAAATACAGATTTGATGTACATCCATTTCTTCACGTACTTAGTGCCTGACATTGCTGCAATGATAAATTTTATACTGCAGTTATGGCCTCCTTCTGAAAGTCTTGCTCTAATGGGAAACATCTTTGAAATGTTTTACTCAGCAGGCAGGTAATCAAAGATTTAAGATTGATAGGATAGGCAGGGCTAAAGTATCTCATAAGGCATCTTTTACAAGTGACTACTAGATAGTAAACAGCCCATAATCAACTGGTGAACAATACATGAGGTTTCAATATCAACCACAATACTACATAAAGGGTGACAAGAATTAATTTTATTTCTATCACAGAAAAGCTCATGACACATTCTGTATATCACTGACTCAAACCTAACTATGTGTAAATGGCACTAAGAAAAAGGTAATAAAGAACTTCTTCATCGAGACAGATGAACTTGTCACAATAGCTGTCACCAGAGTCCTGAGTTTTGTGATTTTCCTGAGACTGTCTTTTCATAACCATGGCTTCTGGCATTCTGTGATTTTTACTTTGGTTGGTGGAGTGAGCTGGTATACTGTTGTACACTGCAGGCTTTAAAAGGAGCTTTCAGATAACAACCCTTAGGACTGAAATGAAGGTGAGCGGAAAGCAAGGAATCAGCTTCAATGACAAGGCAGCAGAAACATGATGGCTCAGGTCAGTGTATTCATGAGATAGGTTCAATATAGTAGACCACTGTGGCTAGAAGAGACAACTATGAAATATGAACGATGTGGGCATATGTCACATATTAAAATCCAAACAAGTTGTTTGCTATTAAAAGAATAAAACAAAACAAAACAAAACCACCACATCCTGACTTCATGATCCTGGTTATATAAATATGAGAAGGAAATATAAAAATTGTAAAGTCAATACAAATATTTGCAAGGCTGGGACTGAAACTGAAATATATACTGAAATATTTTTAATGCTTTAGTCATGTTTGCATTGACACTGTTACTTCTGACCTAGATTTCAGTCATAGACCTTCACTTCAACATCCAATTTATTTTCAGTTTTGTTTGTCTTTGATGAATTCTCTAGATATGTGCATTTCTTTAAAATTGATAGGTTTGAAGATATATGATCCTTGGAGTTTAAAAAATGAACATATCATCTTTTAGAATAAAATATACTCAGGATGTTGTTTTAAGATGGTCTTAATTTTCTCATTTTTTAACAAAGAATGGTCTATATATAACTGCATTAAGTAAAACAGTAATATTCCAGTATTTTTGGTCACTTACATAATTTGACTTCCTCGAAGTTATATTTACTCAACTATTCATAAAAAAAAGCAATTGTTATGCTTTCAAAATTTTGTATCACTATTACAAATACACTACACTACAAATTTCAGACATTAGCATATATTGACATTAAAACTTGTCCCATATTAAATTATCTGAAAAGCAGATGTCTCTAATCATTCTTAAAACTAAAATGCTGAGCCTATCACAGAATGCTCAAAGTTTACCAATGGTATTGAGATATCTCAAATAGCTGATGTTCAGGAGCTGTACACAGAATCATTTTAATATGTTATTGTGTTTGATAACTGATGTTAACCAGGAAAACATCTGGCATATAGCAAGGTAGTACATTTGAGTCCAGTAGCGTGGCTTAGTTTGGAACACTAACTGGTGAAAAAAATCTTTTTATCTACGAAAGCTTTAAGTATATCAGATACAAAGGATCAGCTTTATTTATTTCGTGTTTGTGGCCTGATATTTTAAGCCTGTATTTAAAAAATTGAGCCAAGTATACAAAGTACTTAATAATTTGTGAGGGGGAGAGGGTGAGTATTACATGTACAGCTTGTCAATGAGTTAAAATCATATTAATGTGCAATTTATTTATTTTAAGTTGATTTTTATTAAACTCACATTCAGTTAACCTTTGTAACTTGTTCAATGAGAAAAACCAGTAATCCGTATCACCATACAATTAATGGTTTAGCAGCGTATAATAAATGAAAATGTCATCACATCTTAGCAATTAGTGCATGGATCATCTTAAAAAACTTATTCTTTTCTGTCTGCAGCATTTAACTTTGCTCTGTGACTTAAATTGTATTCAAAGTGAATGACAGTATTCAATTACTGCAGTGGAGTATTATGGGAAATTGTCACAATTGTGATTAATAGCCCTTATGGAAAACAATTAATTTGGTGTCCTGTTGCTAGGTCAAGTACAAAAGCTAATTTCCTAAAGGATAAAAATATGTTTATCAGCATATCTTTTTTGATGCTTTAATCTGAAACACCAGCACCTCATTCACTGTAAAAAGTTTTCTTGCATATATTAAAAATAATTCATGATATAAAAAAGAGATAGTAAAGAAAGTTTCACTGACCATATATGAGAGGAGTGCAGAAAAGACCAGTGCAAGGAAAAGGACAGTTGTCACAAGTTTTACCACAGGAAAATATTCACACGTGCACATACACTGACAACACTAGTCAAAACTGGTTGAACTACACAATTTTAGTGAAAGAAAAGAACAGTTTGAGACACAAAGACTTTCAAAGAGGTCATTCCCCCTTCATTTAAAATATATGCCAATAAACCCTCCTTTTTTCTACCAGAAAGTAGTAACAAGAACATAATTTTTTTCTATCCTAAGTCCAAAAAATAAGGAAGAAAAAAATAGCTTTCATTCTCTACCACCACTCTAGAACACTGCTTTGCAGCTTCTTTCGTTAGTATTTTTCTTCACTCTGGTTTCCGTTTCTTCTGGAAAAGAGGATTGGTGTGTTTGTTGTTTGGTTTTTTTCCCTATAGTCTTATGTTTAGCTATGATATCAAGTCAATGATCTGTTACCATTTTCAAAAGGATAAGTGGGTATGTAGTATCTCTAAGTTACAATACCTAGAGTGTTTTTTAAGACTTTTATTAGTGTAATACATTTGTTTTCTTTAATGTTTATAAGTCATTTATTCTAAAAATACAAATATGCAGGATGACATATTTACAGGGTGAATACATTCATGAATATTTATACCACCTAATTCCAGACATCTAAGTTATGTGCCTTAGTTAGGAGAAAAATTCCAAAACAAGGACTTTTTAATTAGTAGAACAAAGCAAGAATTGGACATAAGCATTCTTAATAGTGTCTCTCTCTCCCTCTCTCTCCTTCTTCATTACTGTTGTATACCTAAGTAATCTCAATAAATTAGCTTATTACACAAATTATGTTATAGAATTTATCAGTCTTATCATATACCTTTCCTACCTTTTTCCTTAACTTCATTTTTTGTGAATATTACTTTTATCATAAGCTACCTTCCAGTATCTCAAATGGGCCTCATGAAGGGCATGCAGTGATAGGACAAGGAGCAATGGCTCCAAACTGGACGATCATTGATTTGGATTAAATACAAGGAGGAAATTGTTTACTATGAGGGTGGTGAGACACTAGTTCAGGTTGCCCAGAGAAACTGTGGACACCCCATCCCTGGATGTGTTCAAGACCAAGTTGGATGGGGCTTTGAACAACCTGGTCTGGAGGAAGGTGTTCCTGCCCATGGCTGCGGGCTGAAACTAGAGGATCTTTAAAGTAATTTCCAACTGAAATGATTCTATGACTCAATATCTCCACAGAAAAACAGTTTTCTGTGGAGAATGTGGAATTCTCATTGTCTGGAGGGTAAAACACGATGCATTATATTTTGAAATATATGACTGACAGCAGCTTCAAGTTAGTGAAAGGCAAAGAAAGAGAAAATAATTATCAAATGGTTGGTTAGAAACAGTTTTATACCCATTTCAAATTATAAGAAATGGGTTAGCAGGGAAAATGACTTTCAATACATGGATGAAATCTCACAGCTAAGATATAACAATTGGTTTATTATTATTATTTGTTATTATTTTTGGGATGCTTAAGTCTGGGATGTTTAGATTTAAAGATCTCTTTTCTCCTCGGGATCTTTGAAAATATAGAATCTATGTTTAGATTATTTTCTGTTATGTCCACAAATTGTTGTAACTTATCTTTGCATTCCTTAATTTACTGTGACATCTCCTTTTCTAAAATTGTGACACCAAACTTGATCTGACTGTACAGGTATGAGTTTCAGGGACTTGAAGGTCAGAGAAAAGGTAATGAAAATAAAACTGGCAAAATAAAGTGATTATTTTCTATGATATTTGCCATTACTAAAACAAAAATAAAAATGCCTTATATTTATTAGTATCTAGAAATGAGATCTCTAAATAAATTCATCATTTCTATAACCACACTTAGTCTCTTGAATTTGACATATTTAAGTTTAACAAATGTAAAAAAGCAGTCATATTGCTAATATTACCTGATTTTATTTTCATAAGCACTCTTACACTGGGGAATTCTTACAAAGCATAGAGAGACCAACTATGCAGAGTCTGCTTGGATGTTTTTGGTGTCAAAATTTTATTCTAGGATGAAATGTAAAGTGATTTTCATATTTCAAAAGAATTTTCTGTCACTATTTTTCTGTTAGAATAGACACTTGAGACTGTTATATTATCAATAAAGACAGCAGCAATTGTTGCTTTGCAACTTATGCCTGCCCATCTTAACGTTCATTTAGTTCCTTTAAATATTCTATCATTAATATCATATATATATATAAAAGTAAAACTAAGAAAATAATTATTAATATCTGGTCAAAGCTATAAAATACAATTTTATTGTATTAATTAGTTATAATAAAATTAAACTTTTCTTGTTGCTGAGAACTCTTGTTGATTCATAGATTACCACAGAAAAACCACCTCTTTTCAAAACTAGCCAGCTCTGATTCCAGAAGGTTTTGCATGGATTCAGATTTGCTCTATAAATTTAGTCAAATCAATTTTCTCTTACATATATATATATATATAAAGTGCACAATTTTTTTCTCTTGACTCCAGATACAATATTCTGTCTTTCAGTAAAAAAGTGTCTTACACTAGAAAGTTCTTTACTTCATGTTTGGTTTTTTTTACTATAAATTCTATACAAAAATTTATTGCTGTGAATCTGCATTTCTTTCAAAAGCAGGAATTTAAAACAGAAAAGTACTTAAAATTTAGACATAATGATCACAGCATCTTTTTGTTCATCTTTCTTCTAATATGTATTTATCCAAAAAGGAATTAAAAAAAAATACTAAAAAAATTTGAATGCACCTTTTAGAAGAATTTAAGTCTAAACAATACATGTTATTCCTTTAAAATACAGGTACTGCAGTAGAAATTTTCATCCTGAGCTACCCTGTATTGGGAGAATAAAAGCGATGAATAATGCATTATTCTTCATGTATGGCAATGTTAGTAGGCCTCAGAAAATATATAACCATTTTATTATTATTCATTTATGCATACAGTTAATCATGAACTACAAAGGATTGTTAGTTTCAAACCCTTAAGAAAAATTTATGAGGTCAATTTTTAAAGAATCATTCCTTTGGGCTGTAATTAGTATTTTATAGCATATGCAACCTGATGTTATTGTAGGGGGAAATTTGAACATCTGTGTGTACTATTTGAAAGGTTTAATCCCAAAGAAACTTCTTGCTTTGTGATGTTAGGATGCGTATTAGACAAAAAAACGGGTAAAGCAGTAGGACGCATTGCTCTCACTTCTGAGTGCTGAGAAATATATAACTTTGTTTTCTACTTCTTGACATATTAGAGCAGATAGGACTATAGATTAAAGTTTTACATAGAACCCTCACTTACATCAAAAGTCAATTCATTTATTTCATGAGTTCTTCATAGCAATGGAAGGATATAATACAGATTTATTTTTAGAAGGGTAAATGTACCTGCGAGAAGGTATACACCTAACATTCATGATTAAATATATTGTACATTGAAGTTGTAAACCACTGGAAGTTGATTTATTTTTATCTAAGTAAGTTCCTTGGAATTAAAAAAGATTAAAGATAGGGCATGTTCCACTTGAATAGACTGAGAAAAATTTTTATTTATATTTGATTTACCTTAGGATATTTGATTAGTATTAATTTTTTTTGGATCAGTATTAAAATTAGGGAGATCGAGAAGAATGAAACTTATACTCATCTAGAGTCAGCCTTTCATATTATTTCTCCCGTTAAACTACAGATTCTCAGAATGCACAGTACTAATGAAACAAAGAGAAAAGTTCTCCTTCAAATTATCACTTCTGTCACTCTGCAGTAGGAAATTTTATATCACAATCAAGACTCAAATATCTGGTCCTTGGAGATACCATTCTCAAGTTCCATACTTATATCCCTGCAGAAAACATTGTAGTCACAGTTCCCAGTCCTGCACTATTTCTGGTTCTCCACTTTTTATAAGCTTAAATGTTCACTTAGTTTTGTTTAAATAATTTCCATAAATTATATAATTACATTCAGTTAAGTAATCAAGTTATTCCTTTGTTTAGTTTGTATTATTTATAGCTTTCCTTTTTATTTTTCTTTTTCCACTGAGAAAATATTAAAAGCTGCAGGCAGCCTTCCTTCAATATACAAATGATAAAATATTAACCAGATGTCATTTATATGTATTTTGGTAGTATTCTTTTCCAAAAGTCTTGGAATCCCTTTACCTCAGTAAAGTAGAGGGGGTATAGTAGAGAAACTAAAAGGGCTGTCAGGTGTCTCATAGACTTGATAAACCCCCAAATTTTCACTGCTTTAATAAAAGGGACTTAAGGTATCTACCTAAACAATGGTTGCAAATTGAAAATGTTTTAGAGAAACTTTAATAAACATCTAATATTTCATGTCCTATAGGATCTAATAACTGCAAATCTTCATAACTATAGACTAAATTATTCCTGTAATGAATTCTTTGAAGAGAAGGACTTCTATTTTCAACTTCTCCATGAAATTAAAAATAAGACATGCAAAGATCTGTGTTACAAGAAATACTCTGAATTTTTCTTTTCTGGGATCAGATCATTCTTTGTGTAGAATAAAAAAAAGCTGATTTTCAGATTTCATTTATCCTGTGAAACAGCAGAAAGATTTGGGAAAATCATAGAATTCACAAACCCTTTTTTACTAGAAGCCATCATCCTTAATGTCCTTATTCTTCACACCTGCTTACAAATACTGTCAGCAGGTGACAAAATTTCTAGCTGCTTCTGGAACCTTTAGAAATCAAAAATTTAATGTGACTAACATATGCTGAAATCCTCTTTATCCCAGTACCTCTTTTCCCCTCCTCCTCCACCTTTTTTCCTCCTCCCTGCTAAAGTTAATAAAAGACATTACTGTCAAAATTCCCACATATGAGACAAGCATTACTGAGATGTGTTGTGATGACTGTGTGTATAGAAACACAAGCCTCTGTATATATGTGTGGAAAGAGACATTTGTTTGTGTGCGTGCATGTGTGCGTGAAATAAAAATATCTTAAAAGGTTGACAAAATATTTAACACTTCAAAGAGAGGCTGCACAAAGAGAGACTGCTGTGTCCAGTTTGTTAGAATGTGCCAATTACTAAATGTCATGTGACAAAAGCAAGCAGAAAGGTGCTGCTTACATACTGACTCATATTTCCTAAGCTAGGTTGCAGAGGACAGATTTATGGTCAAAGTCATTCTAAGGAGCCAATTCTTATGTTCTTTGTAGAAGATGCTCAACCACATGTAGAAGTGCTGTGCATTTCTGTTACAAAAATGAAGGAAGTGCTGGTTTAATTTTGTCTGTTTGCTTTCTTCTTCACTGAGGAAAGAATTCAGTTTGTGATGAACTGATTACCTATGAAAACATATAAATCAAGGGAAAATTTCAGGTTCATAAATAAAGAATTTGGGGCACAGATTTTCCAGAGTATCTATTACTAGCTCCATTTACTCTTTATAGAGAGGTTTTGTACAACTGGTCCCATGACCTAGTCACATGATAAGGAGAAATTACAAAGATATTTTTTATTTAGTTGTAAGATATCAGGACAAGCGCATATTATTGCCTGAAACAGATAAGATGAGAAACAAAGCAAACACGCAGTCTGCAGAGGTGAAGGAAGAGCGCAGCTTTACTGGTGAAGTTGGTGATCCAAAAGAGAAAAATCGTAACAATCTCTTCATTTTTATAATCTATCTAGTGCCCACCCATCACACCATCCAACTAAAGTCCATCTTACTACTATGTCCCTTAAGCATCCAACAGAGTCATCCTTTGTTACCTATCTCCACCCCAGTCCAGCCCCTAGTAGGTCTAGAAGCCTAACTCTGTGTTTGGACTTACTACCTCTCTTATCTATACAGAAGAATGCAAACACACTGGAACACAGGTTCTTCTGGCCTCTAATATTCCAAGTTATCCAGCTACCTAGGTAAAGTGAATTCTCCCAAAATATTAAGCATTCCCCTTAAGGCATCAATATCATCCTTGTGAAGCTGGAAATTAGTTCTAGTTATTTTCTTTTAATCAGATATATGACTTCATGTGATTCACTCCTGTTTTTTTATCCAGTGGAATCTCAGTGGAGCACCTCTCTTAAGTGACATAGTAGTCCATGATATTTCTATTGTACCTGTTGTGTCTTATCATGTCAAAGATTTTTAAAAGAATCTTTAGTTTGCAAGTCATTGACAAAATAGTCCATGACAGCACCTTGAAGTGTTGAGATATTGTAGGAGACAGTAGTCTACATCCTTAGAAGACAAGACAGAATAATAAAGGTCAAATAGCTTTTATAGATTTCCAATGTGAACTATAAGTTGTTATTCTTTTTACTGTTACACAGAAGACCTCCAAAGAAATATTAAGACAGCAGTGACACTTCATAATAAGGAATTACCAGGACAATTTAGAAAAGAAAACAGCAAAGGTAATAATTATTTTAGAAATAGGTTTGAAAAGTTATTACCTTTAGCAGTGACCAATAACTGTAGAATTAATTTACTTGTCTTGTCAATATAATCAAGGGACATGCCTAGGAGAGTGAAAAGTTAGAATGAGACAAAATCCAGGGCTTCCCAATCCACCAAAACACCCTAACCACTAGTCTCCATAGTCATTGTCAATTCTTGCCTGACAATGAGAATGGCCACAAAACATGTAATGCAGCGAATAGCTGGGTTTAAAAAAATGTGAATCAGTAAGTATTTTACTAACTTTCAAGTTTGGTTAATTTAAAAATTTCCTTTTATGGTTTTGTTTCATTTTCTTTTTCTTTCGCAATACGTTTGGGAGTTTTGTCACACTTTTAAAATTAAATCATAGAAAAGAGAGCTTCTACTTGTTTTGGCTATGTTTTACTGAAATAAGTGTTTTCAGGTATCTAAAGAAAACATTTCTTTGAAAATCTTTTAAAATTTCTAATGCACCTAAGCAACTTCTCTGAAATTAATCACATATACGTTGACAATAATGAAATATCAAAAGCCATGGAAATATGACAGGTTCAAGTGAGCTTAAATTGAATATTCTATCAAGGTTTGCTACAAGCCTCTAAAGAAAACCTTTAATAAATCAGCAAGATAAGAACTGAAAGTACCTTCTAGATAGGTAGACCAGAAAGTAAAGAATAAGCTGAAAATAATGAAAGTAAATTACCAATTTTCAGGTAAATAAACTATTCAATATTTTTTAGGCAAAAGTGTATAAAAAAAGCATGTATAATTACTGTAAAAAGGTCATGGATATATTGGTATTTTGTCCTGAAATACCTTCCTTCAAGTATGTGAGCTAATCCAAAGAAGCAGAAATTAGTAAATCTGCTGAATTTGAGAAAGTCACTGCACTTTTATTCTGGCCATGAAAGACTCCACATCTCTGGAAATGACTGTCACTGTTCAGTAACCCTCATGGTAAAAGAATGTCTCTTGATGTTCAAATGGAACATCCTGTGTTTCAGTTTGAGCCCATTGCCTTTTGCCCTGCCATTGGACACTCAGAAAAAAGCCTGGATCCACCTTCTTTGCTTCCTCCCATCAGGTACTTCTGCAGGCTAAGTAGTCCCAGTTTGCTCAGTCTCTCACCGTCATAGGTGCTTCAAGCCCTTCATCATATTAGTGGCTCTTTGGATGTCTCCTGGATGTCCATGTCTCTCTTGTTCTGGGGAACACAGAAGTGAACACAGTGCTCCAGGTTCTTATTAGTGCTGAGTAGAGGAGAAGGATGGATCATCTCCCTCGACCTGCTGGCAACATTCTTCGTAAAGCAGTCCAGGATACCATTTGACAACTTTGCAGCAAGGACACGCAGCTGGCCCACGTTCACCTTGGTATTCACTGGAATCCGCAGATCCTTTCCTAAAAAGCTTCTTTCCAGCTTATCAGTTCCCAGCATAGTGTTTTTTCTCCTCAATTGCAGGACTAAGTATTTCCCTTGCATAGTAACTTCATAAGGCTGTTCTCGGCCCATTCCTTCAATCTTCTTCTGGATGGCAGCACGACTCTCTGGTGTACTAGCCATTTATCCCAGTTTTGTGTCTTCAGCACACTTTATCAGGGAACACTCTGCCCCATTATCCAGATTATTTATGAAGATGTTGAATGGGATTAGACCCAGTATTTAACTTTGAGGTATGCTGCTAGATACTGACCTCAAACTAGACTAAATGTCACTGATACCCACTTCCAAATGTGGCCATTCAGCCGATTTCCAATCTAACTCACTTGTTTGTACACTCAACCCATATTTTATCACCTTCTCCACAAAAATATTATGAAATGCAGTGCTGAAAGCTTTACTGAAATCGAGGTAAACAATATCCTCTCCCTTCATGTGCCAAGCCAATTATTTCATTATAGAAGATTATCACGTTGGTCAAGCATGACTTGCTTTAGATCCATGCTAAATGCTAACTATCAGCTTCTTCTCCTTCATGTGCATGGCATTATTTTCCAGAATTAGCTACTATAGCACCTTCACAGGAGCTGAGATGAGGCTGACTAGTCTGTAGTTCCCTGTGTCTTCCTTTTTGCCCTTGAAGACCGTAGTGGCCTTTGAATTCCTCCAAGTTGTGGGTTAGCTTTGGCTCGATGCCAGGTACCTGCTAAGCCACTCTATCACTCCGTCTTCTCAGCTGTACAGGGGAGACAAGCTATAATGAATGAAAGGCTCCTGGATCAAGATAAGGATAGGGAAAGATCACTAACCAATTACCATCATGGGCAAAACAGGCTCAACTTAGGGAATATTAATTTAATTTATTGCCATTTGATTAGGATGATGGGAAGTAAATAGAAATCATAAAAACATCTTGACTCCAGCCGTCCCTTATTCTTGAGTTCAACTTCACTACTTCAGCTTCCCTACCTCCTATCCTTGAGTGGGACAAGGGGATGGGGACTGTGGTAAATTCACCTTTTTCTCTGCTACTCCTTCCTCCTCAAACTCTATACCTGCTGTCTCACATTGGCTCTTTTGGACTTAGGGGAAGCTTCTGGCACCTTCACGGAGAAGCCATCCAAGTAGCCTACCTACTAAAAAAACCCCTTGTACACAAACCCAATATACTCCAGTCCCCAGGCACATCTCCTAATTGCATGGTCATTCAAAGATGACCTACAGTAGCTTCACAATGACATCAGTCATCTGTCTTGTCAAGCACAGTTAACTGTACTAATACCTACTGCATTTTGCTGAAGACTTACTGAATTGATGCTTTTGAACATAAGCCTATTCAGTTCAAGTGCTTGTGTTCTGTATTGTTTGTCTCCTTCTTGACATAATGGACAATGTGAGAGATTCACTTTCTAAAGAGATTAATCTATATTTTAGTCCCTTGGTTGCATCTGTATTGCTGTATCAGCAACAGAAAGATTTCTGGGAAAATAAGTAGAAATAAAAGGCAAAGTGAACTTTGGAGAAGGGGAAATGGAAACTGAAAACAAATTACTAAAAAAGTGAGAAATATTGACTTTATAATGTAGGTTCCTTTCTGAAACCAGTCTAAAACCTCTGTGACTGCAAACTGTTCTTAACTTTAGACATAATAAAAATTATGCAGTGTACTTTTTGAAGTAGAAATTGTTTGATCTTTGAGATATGTATCTGAGAAATTTTAAATTAGGTTTTCCTCAAGTTGATCAAGACAGAGAAAAAAAAACTGTCCAAATATTAAGTGCCATTTAATGCAGTTAACTGTGATCATCTCTGAATCACTTGGCAAGAGAATGTCTAGTCTCAGTCAGCTCAGAATGATCTTTGGGCATCTCAATCCATAAAAATGAAAACAAACCCAAACCAAAACCAAACAAACGAAAAAAGAAAAACACAAAACCTCCCACAAAAACACCAAAACAAAAGAACCCAAACCAACACAACAGAAGATCCCCCACCAACAAAATAAAACAAAATAAAACAACCCAAACTTCAACCCAAACAAAACAATCAAGAAAACCACAAAAATCAGAGAAGTTGGTTTTTATAATCTGATGAACACTTTGGCCTGGTTCCTAAACAAGTCAATATTACTTATGCCGAAATATTGAACTGAAGAAGACAACCAAACTGCAAACCAGCTATAATTCTGCTCTATATGAAGAATATCTGTAACATTTATTTAGCAGAAAGTAATAAATAATTTACATTAATATTTTTTCAATATTTCTATCAAAAAGTTGTATACAAGTCTTTGTGTCAGTTTGAAAAATGTCATGATACTGCAGGTGTGACTCTGCCCTAAAGGTCTCTCTACATGAAATTCATGAACGTGTGACTGGAGTTATATAGGCAAGATTTCAATCAATGGCATTTAACCTGAAAGTAGCCTCAAGGGAACTAAGTAGCGTTACAGTGCATATGGCCTAATATATGGCTAAGATTTTGTAGACAATGACACTGATATAAAAACTTGTTAGAATAGGCCATTAAAGATTAAAAAAATATTATTTTCCTTCAAATTAAAATTTAACACTTTCCTAACATCAGTAACAAATCTTCAGCAATTTAAAAAATCAGAAATGCTTTATAGCTTTTCTATGATGAAGAAATTATTGCAAATTAAAAAGATAATTAAATCTACAGTAGGACTGAGAGTACTAAATCTTTTAGTAACATAAATTCTTTGTCAACACATTGATAAACATTTATTTGTTACTGGATGTTTGAGAGATTTCTTTATGATTCTTTGTCCAGCTGAATTATTTGCATATTGCTAGAGTTTAAAGTCATGTGCAAATTGAGCTCATGAATTTGCTCTCTTTCTTGAAAATTAAAGGATTTTGCTAGTTAACTTTGAAGAAAAATATTATATATTTAATTATTACATATAGAAATGGAGATATGTATCCTCTTTTGTTTACTCAGAGGAAAGTATATTAATTAATGGTATTTATCTGTCTTGGGTCTATCTGAATATCTAACAGCTGAGAAAACCAACAATTCAAATATAATGTCACTACATGTGTGGTGAACAGCATACTTCTTAATGGTCAAAGTTTACTGTACTTCTTCCTTAGGGGGTTGGTTTGTTTTCTGTTGTGATTAGAGGTTTGTTTGGGTTATTTTAGTTAAAATGCACCTTTGTCTTTCTAACCCATATGCTGAAACATGTCACTTTTCACAGGAAAATCAACTTTTCTAAATTTAAAAGCAATACTTTAACTACTTGAGCAGGTAATTTAATTTTATCTTTGCTTCTTTCAAAAATGCCAAAACGTCCCCGGAAAATGTTGTTTGTAAACATTGTACCTTTCTAATTGTTAATATCTGATTGTAATAAAACACTTCAACCAAATCCAAATATTCAATGTCTGAGCATCAGTTTTAGTAACAATAAAATCCACTCCAGGAACTCAGTCTATAGATTCTTCTGCCAAATTTCAATTCTAAATAAGAATCTTCACCATTTTTAAGTAGGAGAGATGAATGAGGTGTGATAATCTTTTGAACCTTTCTGACTGAAAAATACTCCAACATAAATTAGGGTTGCTGGAATTTCACACTAATGCATGCAGTCTTTTCTGAACTAGTCTCACATTGTTTTCTCAAAATGGCATCACATTAAAGTCAATACTCCAGGATTCATTTTCCACCATATATCACCTTCTCTCTTTCTCCATCATATTCATACTACTAATGATTGACCTCATAAGGAGGAAATTTCATCTACTTTGCTGTCTTTCTATCTAAAAGACTGAAAATTTAAACCAAAATATAAAGAAAATACTGTTCTTGCCATGCTTACTCACTCTGCAAACATTTGATGTAGAAGAGAGCTTCAGAAATCATAGATACAATTAAATGTCAGCCTCTCTTCCCTTAGATTAAATCTAGTTTCAAGGCATTCGAAATCTGAAACATCTTTTAAAGTCATGTCAACAGATATTTTGTTTGAAAGACAACTTATATAACTGAAATCAACAGTAAAAATAATAGTGTCATCAGAAAATACACTTGAAAATATAAACTGCCATAGATTCCACTGTAAACATGAAGTGTGCATTGTGGCTAGCTGAAGCTCTTTAGCCTAATACTTCTGTTTCCAACTGTTATTTAAACTCCAGTTCTTTAATTTTTTATTCAGGGTGCTAGATTAGTTGAATTCCTGAGAGTTAAGATTTCAAGATTACCAGTTAGGGCTCTGTTTAAACACAGTGGATGGTAATTTTATACGCTTAGAATGGAAAAAATATTGTAAAATATATTAATTTATGAGAGTATATTTTTCTTTTAATAGCTGAAAATTCCCTGTCTTGTAGCTTGGCTGATGAAAAAGCAGTCAGATTTTCACAGAATGTCAGCAGTCACAAATGCCACAGTTGTTTTTTCTCAAATGCACTATGCCTACATTTCTATAGAGCAGTAGAACAGTGCAGATCCATTGTTCCAGGTTTCTTCAAAGATTCTCAAGGCATGCACTATTCTTGTAATAACAGATGGTCTTTAGCTGTAGTTTTGCACTTTGTGAAGCTAGTACCACAGTTGAGGATTTGCCCTGAGCATGTTCTTACAAGACTTCAATGGCCTACCTGTCAGACATTCACCCTGCATTTAATGGGCATATAAAAAACCCTTGAGGCACTCATGTTGTTCATCATATAGATGCCAGATGTCCAAAGAAACAGAGCTGAGCCTGCAGGAACCTTGCCATAATATTGAGCATTTGATACTGATATAAGATAGCAGCATCCTACATTGATAAATTATTCAAATATTAAATGTATAAAATATATCAAACCCACTTTTTCTGTTTATCAACAAGATTAATTTAACATTTTAAAACAGGAATACAAACAAATACACCCATACTGTCATGTTTTTATTTTGACAAAGAGAATATTTTTTATATAAATATTAGCTATTACACACACATTGCTATTTAAATCCATTTTTAGCAATAGTAAGAGGTATCTAACACTATGCATTTGATGGAGACACCACAAGTATAACAGTAGTAATTGAAAAATTAATTGAATCTAATTTTTGTACCAGTTTATATTGCGAGGGTGTATGTTAAAAAAAGTTCCATTTTTCTCTGAATGGCCTTACTTAAAAAAAAATAAATTCCTATGGACAAAAGGAAATTAGAATTTTGATTTTCTTTTGCTTCTACTTCAGTTGTTAAGCAATTGTTTGAGCAATTAACACCTTTAGGAACAGTGAACTACCTTACTGTTTAATTATCTGATATTCTTGAGCACCTTAAAGGTTTAAAATCTTAGCGTCTTTAGAAGGAAGGGAGTTCTCATTTTAACGATTGATTTATTAAATAGGTGAAATCATTTCTGATTGTGGCTATGTGTTCTGCACCAGACAGTTGGGCAGAGTAGACCTCAGTAAGAAAAGCATGACAGCAAATAGTGAAGCAGAATTGTAAGCCGGAAGAAGAATATCAATAATGTGTAAATGACATGCCATCGATTTCTGAGAGCCCCGTTGTTTCACAGCATCAGACAGAATCCAAACGAACTCCCATGGAACCCTACACATATCCCATCTGTGGAGAGGTTTTCTCTCTCTCACATGCTGTGATAGCACAAAGAAAACCAAACCATGTGTCTTCTCCTGAAAGGTAAGAATGCTCTCACTGTCATGCTATTCAGTAGAGTGTAGCATAGACCAGTGTGGGGTATTCCAGCACGTTCCCTTATGGAGATGTACACATGGACTAAAACATCAGTAACTCATGCTAACACATTTGCCTCTCAATATCAGACTAGATATTAGGAAAAAAATATCACTAGAGGATTATAAAGCATTGGAACAGACTGGGAAGTAGTTGAGTCACTATTCCTGCAGGTATTTAAAAGGTATGTAGATGCGGCCTTAGGGACATGGTTTAGTGCGTACTTGGCAGTGTTAGGTTAGTGATTGGACTTGAAGGTCTTAAAGATCTTTTCTAATCTAAGTAGTTCTATGATTAAACATTCCCTCTCAGGTCCTGCAGGAATACTCACTAGTTTATCAAATTTGTTTTCTTGCCTTTTAAAGTCCCTCTTTGATATTCATATCTGGTAATATGGCTAAAATCCAAACTTGCCAACAGGTATTTGTCTAAGGACTTATGCATAAAAGGGAAAAAAATCATAGTTGTATATAAAGAATAAAACATATACCTATACACAGAGCACAATTTCTTGTGTGCTAGTACACTACTGTGGGGAAACAATATTATTAAGTGAGCAGACATTAGTGTAATCTACATGTATTCTCTTTTATCAAATTCTAAACTAGTTTTAAAATCAGAGTAAATAATTTCAATATTAAAGGTAGTCAGGAACAAATAAAACATTACAATTAAGAAATTATAATTCACATTTGACTGTAACTAGATATCCTTTGTTAAAAGCAAAGCCTTATTTAAAAAAAAAAAAAAAGCAACAATTACTACATAATAGTCTTAACTTCTCATGGTCACTACAGTTTCGTTTCTCAACAATACTGTCATTATTTTAAAAAATTCAGGCAAAATATGAATTTTTCCACAGCCTGTCAAAATAGAAATAAGAAAAATATATAAGACCATTTCAATAAGATTTACTGATAAAATATTCAGAGAGAACACACAAAAGTGCAAGAAATTTATTGTTTAAATGTTTTAAAATTAAAAGGCATGGGTTTTAAAGGAATTTGCATTATTTGGAAATATTCATATTATATTAACCAATCCTCTGAAGGAGGCTAATACTCATTAATGTAAAACTTTAACATAATAGCTCTAAAATCAAAGTGCAGTGTCTTAACCAATTTTACCTTCTTTTGAGACACAGATTTATTAACTGGTATTATTAAATGTGATTTGCAAGTCTTTTATTTTTCTACCAAAGAAAAAGTCTGTAATTTAAACCTTATACTGAAGAAAAGAATGTGACTAATTTAATCACCAGAAAGAACTATGACCACATCTACTTAAAAATAGACAGCATTTTCTGAAATTTTCTTGTGAACTCATATAACAGTTATTTCATTTTTAGAGAACACTGTTCTTGGGCTTTGGTCATGCGAGGCAGTAGGGGTCTAGTTACATTAAAAAAAAAACACCCTGACTGGATCATCTTCAAATGACTTTTATAATTCTCTTACAAATTTATAGTTAAGTGATGTGATTTTAAAAGAAGAGTGGAAAATTGTGTGTCACACTTTGAAACAGCTGAAGGCTGACTGCCAGAAAGAACTGTGATCGGCAATGTTTGACAGGCTCTGTGGTTAGGGAACATTTGTTAAACTCTGTGTTTGCATCCTTCAGTGTTGTGTTTCAGTATTCATAAAGTGACAATGCAGAGGTGGCTGCGGGGGAGAGAAAAAGAAATTATGAAAAAAAGACAGTGAGTTCTAACAACACAAAATGTAAGAGAATTTCCATACTTCCTTGTACAAGAAACAGTCATTTAAAATTACAAACATTTTTATCCTCTTGCTGTAGCTGATCCTGTGTTGAGAAGCTATTAGTAACTTAGTCAATCAGTCAGGTAATTAATTAACATTAAAAATATGTCATCATAAAGAATTATGTTCACAGAGGAAACAAAGAAAAACATTTCTAAAATAATATATTTTTTTATATGGGATTAGCACAAGAACTGTAATGCAATACACTTTGAACTAGTATTGGGAAAAACAAAATAATGTACTATTGTATTTTCACGCTGCACAAGTTTGTGTTTTTATATTACTTTATTATATAGGACAATAACACAGTATTACTTAGTTGCTTATTTAAACAAAAATTATGATACCTTGCTTTCAATGTCTTTCTGTGGAGTTCAAAGCTTTTGAATCTTTTAAACCCTTCTTTGTCATTGAATCACAATAGGCACCATAGAGCTATGATATCCTTAATTTATTCATGCAAGTAGACAGTAAGTCATCACTACCACACAAGGTAGGTGGATAATTTTGCTATTAAAAATCTCTGCAGAAAGGTAGAATATTAAGAACAAAGTAAAATAACAGAACTAAATTTTGAGTATAAGTTTTAAAGGTAGATCTGCCTTGTGATGGTTTAAAACTATTGTACTCATTTATTTTCAAAACATATTTGATTTCTTTTGAGTTACTTTTGTTTTCACCCTCAATTATATGGAGAAGGCTTCCTTCTGCATTCCTCCTACCTAGTCCTCACACTTTTGAACTGGTACTCTATCCTATGAAAGGAGTATGGTGTATAAAGTGCTCAATCAATGGGAATCTCGGTGAGAAAATTATCTGGATTGTTTGGATTAGATTTGGGGGGGTTTAAGCAACTCATAATAGAAACACACAGCATCTAGTACACATGACAGTGGGCAGCTTGTGCCTACACAATAAGGGAGGTGAAATAAAGTCAACTTCTGAAGACTGGGGATCTTCTGTTTAAGGTATCTCTATGTGTTATTTTGCTGGTAGAATGAAGGTTGGGTCTAGACTTACAAAGCAAACTGTGTCTACATGCAAAGTTGGTAGTAAATCTGTGCAATTATACTCGGTCTTTCAGTAGGGCTTGTTATTGTAAGCTTAGAGTTGTACTGACCACAGTTATATTGCGCTGATGCACCCTGAAGTGCCAAGGGAGCAAACTCCTGCTATTTAGAATTCATAGAAGAGAATGGTCTCCTGAGGATGTCTCCAAAGTAATTGTTACTGTATATCAGGTTGTTTTGACCAATTTGCCTTCAGATATTTTTAAAAAGAGAAAGCTGACTAGCTTTTTGTCAGATGGGAATGTGTCCTTACCTTATGTGAAAAATATCTTGCTTTTTATAGGACTATTTCATAGTTAAATAGATAGAGAAGAAAAAAGTTTCAGATATGACAAATCAGAGCTGTATTAGTGAGTAAAAAGATAAAAGAAACCTAAGAGAAAACAATGATACAGAAGCTGTGGAAAGGAACAGTTCTTGTTAGATTTGCAATGTTAGCCTGAAACAGATCTTGATAATTCATTTTTCATTGTAATTTGAAGTGCATGAGTTATACCAACATTTTCTTCAAATAATACTATTTATCTGGGAAACATATGATCTCAATTTTGGCATAAAGCAAACAAAATAAGGAAGATTTTCAATGAAAGACAAAACTGTATATATGTTTTGTCTGCATGTTTTTAAACTGTCACCAAATTACAGTTTTTGGAAGATAAATTGAATATTTTTGCAAAACATTCTTAAATATAGGCTCATTTACCTTCTATACTGGATAGCATGTCCTATACCTGAGATATTCTTGATATAAATTTTGTGGGCACTTTATGGCCCTGTTTGGTTTATACTTTTATGCAAAGTTAAGTGGTAACTGTAATACTTTATGTAGAGATGGAAAGTTTCTTACCATTTTTACTTTGCTATAGATATAGGATTTATTTGGTGTGTAGAACCTGTCAGAATATCTTTGTGTTTTTTCTTTCTTTCAATTGTATATCTGAATGTTTTTATGTTGCGTGTTGCTCACTGCATGGCATCAACAAGGAATTATCCTCTCTCCTTGTTTCTTCTCATAAAATGCAGAACAGTTTATGAATTTTCTTGGAGTTCATAGTAAGAAGAAATACAGACAATAGTCATAGCTCTCTTTAATAGCACATTTTCTAAAACATCCCCAGCTTAACTCATCATCATAACTTATAAAAAAACCCATAGCATTTAAAAGGCATATAAATTTTATTTGAGAAATAGACTATTTTAAAAATGTCATATGGAAATAATAGTTTACCTGTTCTCTTCTTTGGGAGTCACACTGCTTTTTATCCTGTGTCCGTCTTTTGAATTATATTTAACAAGACATTTTCCTTGAACCTTGGAGAAAATTACACAGGAAGCATTACATTTCAAGTTATTTGAATTCTATACTCTTTGAGTACACCAGGATGGATGTATTTGCTTTACACATAAGTATTTTATTCCAGTGTTATTGATTTCCATAGTTTATATCAAAGCAAAAGGAAAAAAAGACAGGCTCCCAAATGTTAAAACTTGTGCACAAGTACCAGTCATTGTGGTATGCTGTTACTTGAACAGCTGAGTCTGCACCTAAAACCATAATTTGCGGTAAAACCTACTAGATGCAGAGCTTCTTCAAAGTTTAGAACCACTAAGTTTATAATTAATACATGTATTAGCTGCTTCCCTGTCAATTCAGGAAGTATTCTTTTTAATATTGGAAAAAAATGTAATCTATTTATATTCTTTAAATATTTATATTTTCTTTTAAAGTTTGGAGCATTGTAGCTAGTCTAAAAATAAAAATCTCTCCAAAGGTCAGCATGTCATCTTTATTCCTTTTGTATGCCATGTGTTTGTGTATGTGTCCACTAAAGGGCCAGTCCTCATTTTTTTTTTATCCAACTCAACAAGTGTTGAGTTTTTCCTCAGCATGCTCTATTTATGATCAAAACATCAACCAAAAATTATCAGGTGAATTAGTTATTATACAGGTTTTCTGCGTCTAATTTCTTCAAGAGAAAGGAACAGGGGAAGAAAGTATAACTAGAGAGACAAGACTTTAATTGAAGTAACCAGTTTCCTCAAGCAGTTCATAGGAAAAAAATCCAGCATGTCATGGACCCAGCTTTACTCAAGACGGGCTCTCTGATGGCATCTGGGGAATATCTCTGCTAGCTGTATGTTGAAAGTTCCAAAACAGGACAGGAAGTTAAAAGCAAAACATACTTACTCTTCATTGATTGCTCAAGAATTGCTAACAATTTATTTCTTAAAACTTCCTTTTTAAAGGATTTTGGATTTACTAAGTAATTTTTTCTTATTTATTAAGTCATTATTTACTTTTTAAGTAGTATGCTTGCATAGAGCCACCACCAGCTTGATTGAGGGGCTCAGCTGTGTCCAGCTGTGGGTCTCTTGAGGCTAATTGGAACAAACCGGAACCAGCTGTGCCTGGTGTGGGGCAGCCCCATGTCCGCTGCTGTGAACACCCAATGCACAACAGTCTCTAAATTGAAACTAGGCTTATTTTCATTATTGCTACTGCAGTTTTTTCTGTGGCATTTTCTAAGATTTTTTTAGTTCATGTCATTTATGACTTTCACATACATTATTTTTAACTGCTGGTTTAAACAGCCAGTGGTTTGTCTTCTACACTTATTTTAAATGCTCACTAAATTTTTCCCAAATTTACCAAACTTCTGAGGTATCATGGTTTTAACCTGTTTGTCTTGATTTCCTCCCCAATTTCCTTCTCTCACAGAGCTGCGGGCAGATATGCTGAAGCTGGGACCCGCCTTCGTTGTCTTCGCAAAGGAATGGCACCTGCCTCGGCCTGGCCGGGGTTGGTTTGTGGCAGGGTCATGGTTCCGCGACAGAGAAGCAGCAATCCCAGCGCTAGTCCATGTCCAGTACAGCACCTGCTGTGCAGGGATGTGTGTGTGTTTTCCCTGGGCGCGGCGCACTGGGGGGCCGGAGCCCTGCAGCCGCTGCCGCCACTGTTGGAGCCTGGCTGCGTGACTTCACCTGGGCACCGCCATGTTGCAGTGACGACAGCGAAGGGACGGGACAGACAGCTCAGAACTGTTTGCTTCCTGGACAAACTGAACCGTCCAAGGTGGGCATAAAGGGGTTTTAAAAGCTCAGCACGGGCAGGGGTCCTCCTCTTTGCTCTCACGCGGACCAAGAGGGCACACCCAGCCTTTGGGGATTGCAGCTGTTTGGTCTTCTCCACGTTTTCCTTCGGCACTGGCAAGAATTCCCGAAAGAGCCTGGATACTGGCAGCAGTGAGCCCAACAGCTTCCAGTTGGCGGCTTGAGCTGTGACGTTGTAACTTTTCCAGCAACTTCATTTTTTTTCTCCTTCCTTTTCTGTGAGTCCCCAAGGGGTGGAGATGCAGGAGGGCTGCAGGGTAGTTGAATGTGCCTTTCTCGTGAGGGATTCTTTCCGGTGGAGCTGCGGGGTGGTTGAACGTGCCTTTCTTGTGAGGGATTTCTCCCAGTGGAGCTGTGGGGTGGTTGAACATGCCTTTCTCGTGGGAGATTTCTCCCGGTGGAGCTGTGGGCTGGTGGAACGTGCCTTTCTCATGTGGGATTTCTCCTGGTGAGGGTGCGGGGTGGAATGGTGTGCGGCTCTCCCTGGTGTGTGTGTGTGGGTGTTGGTGTTTGTATGGTGAGTGTGTGGAAGATTTCTGTGGGCTTCCGGGCCTGGGGTTGGTTGGTATTAAGATATAAATATATATTTATTTTTTATCATTATTATTTTTATTTTTTTTTTCCTACAATAAATCTTGTTGTATTCACTTAACAAGCTTCTGTTCTGAGGGTTAAATAATTCTCCCTTGTCTCAAACTGGGACATGAGGTCACAGAGAGAGTTTAGATTTTTCCTAACCAACATGGAAACCAATACTGTGGTCTTACCAAAATTGCTAGGTTGCTGCTGTCAGAACTGTCAGATCCATAAACTAGAAGGTTATGGAAAAAAGACACTTAAAGCCATCTAATCATAACACTAATAAATGTAAGAAGCTTCCCCATTAGAAAGTAGGACAAAAGTTCAAATGCTGGAGGATATTAAGAATAGTAAAGGATCTGCTGAAGTTTATTTATTTATTGGCTTCTAACAAGGATATTAATTTCTCAATCCTTAGGTGTGGAGAGCAGACTCACTACAGCCTGTCAGCACTCTTTTGATGTGGAAAATGCATTACCCTTTCCTAATTTATTAATTTACGAATTTTTTTTTTAATTTTATTTTGTAATGTTACCTCATACAGGTTCCCATAGATGAGTAAGACTGAGAGGTTGAGAGTATGGTAAACTTGATCATCTAACATTCAGCAGGGAACATATTTCCATATTAGTTGATGCTCAGCTGTAAAGCATGCCATGATAGTCATATTGTTGCATAGCTGAAAATGTTATCTTCTTAACATTAGGACTGTATTTCTGTCTTCTAACATTCTTATTTATCTCATGAAGAAGGACCACACATAACAAATGAGTCTTGTCATAAGGTTTTGTACTCTCTAAACAGAAAGGCAAGACTGAACTGAGCTGGGTTAAGGCATAACAAAAATGAGATTATTAATCATGAGTGACGATTTTAAAGTGCTAGATTTATATTTTGTTTTGCTTTCAGAGTAGTATTTTGCAATTTAAATATAAACTATACATAGAAACATAAAGCATTGTAAAAAAAAAAAAACCAAAACCAAACCTGTGTCTGAATTAAATTTATACTGAAATTATTAAACCAGGTCAATTTAAATATCTACATTTCCATCATACTATGAGTTAAATTTAGTATATATATTTCATTCCTATACCTATAGGAAAATGATATAATAATAATAATGTTTCAGAGCAGGGAAGCCTCCTTTCAGTAAGGGCAATATACCAGCTATTTACAAGAATACTAATAAAAATTCATAAGATTAGAAGTACTGATAAAAACAATGCGATTTACGGAGGTTCCATATTAAAAATAACTGATCTGTGATTCCTAGATCCTGCTGCATTGAATATTCCTCCTACTCTTACAAATTATTTTCAAAGAAAATTAAATTACTGTAGAGATATAAATTTAAGATGGACATATTGAAAATCTGAAAGTGATCCCTAAATTAACCAGAAATGAATTTAAAATTATCAGTTTTAGGCTCTTCTCTAACATTTATTATCTTGAAAAATCCTAGTGTTTGTTTACAGCCATATCTGTACATCAAGTCTGAGTAACATCCTTTTGTCCATATAGAGACGTCCTTGCGGACAGCATATTCTGTGATATTCTTGGACTGTGTTTTGCTCACCTATGAGGTTGAACACAATCATTCTTGCTGAAATGGATTACATCAAATGAATGATGGCTAACCAAATTTGTCCAATTTAGCAGAAGTGATTTAACTAGCAGTTTCTACCTTTCTGTTCTTTCTCTTGGCAGGTAGGTTTAGGGCTTCATAAAATAATCAAGCTGACCTACACTATGCTGGATCACCCTGGGAAAGCCCTAGCAAAATAAAACTGTTAAGCTTTTTTTTAAGCTTTTTATAGTCAAAATTGTGAGCTCTGCGATAACTTGAAGGGGCAGACTATTAAATAAGCTTGGTCTTTCCTACGCTTAATATCTGGCTTAAATGCATACACATTTCTTCTTCAGGAATGCTGGCCAGAAACCAACCAATACATCTCTAAGACTTTTTCAAAACAAATTTCAAAGCAAACAGTTAAGATATTACAAAAATGAAAAACATAGTCCCAGAATAATAATCATTAATGAATTATTGTTTAACTATTCAGCAATTGACAGATGATGACGTCTATAATGAGCTAAGAGGAAAACTAGCAAGTAGAGCTTTTATTCAACAAAGGCCATGGGATACCAGACCTGAAGCATGCTACTGACTAAGCAATTTGGAAACTCTTTGGACTTCAAGCAGAAGCAAATGAGAAAGTATGGAGAAAAAAAGTCTGTGAAAAATTTCTAGATTACCTACAGCTAAGGGAAAAATAACATATCTAAAATTAAGTAAATGAAAATTTCAGAATATCTAGCAGATTTAAAAATAAAAACTCAGATGAGCTGCTGCAGTGGTGTCTTTCTTTGTAGTAGAAGAACCAGTTGAAATATAATAAAAGTACTATTGAAAATGACTGAAGTTTAATTATAACAGAGTGAATATTCCTTAAAAATGTAACTGTTTTAAAATAAACAAAAAATCACACCTCACTTGCTGCACAACACGAGAAACTTCTCATGGTTTAACTCTAGCCAGCAACAAGCACCACACAGCCGCTCACTCATTCCCCGATCAGCAGGACTGGGAAGAGAACTGGAAAGGTAAAAGAGAAGAGTGAGAACAATGCAGACACCAAGGTCAGTGCAGAAGAAGGGGTAGGAGGTGCTCCAGGCACCAGAGCTGAGGTTCCCCTGTAGCCCATGGTGAAGACCATGGTGGAGCAGCTGTGCACCTTGCAACCCATGGAGGACCACAGGGGTGCAGAGATCCACCTGCACCCTGTGGAGGAGCCCGCTGTAGAGCAGGTGGATGCCTCAAGGAGGCTGTGAACATATGGGAGGCCTATCTTGGAGCAGGGTCCTGGCAGGAATCTGCTGACCTCTCGGAAGAGGAGCTCATGCTAAAGAAGGATTTTCCTGTCAGGATTTGTGGCCTTTAGGGGACCCACACTGGAGCAGCCTGTGCCTGAAGGACTGCAACCTATGGAAAAGTGACTCAAGTGCCAGCAGTTTGTGAAGACCTGCTGCACATGGGATGGACTAGTGCTGGCACAGTTTGTGAAGGACTCTCTCCCATGGGAGGGACCCCATGGGGAGCAGGGAAAGGACTCTCTGAGCAGCATCAGAAACAATTGACTGTAACTCCCATTGCCATCTCCCTGCACCAGTGAGGGGGAGGAGGTAGAACTTGGAAGGGCGGAGGGAGGGGGGGAGAAGAGGGGAAGAGGAGGGAGGGAAGGTGCCTTTAAGATTTATTTTACTTCTCATTCTCAAGCTCTGATTCTGTTTGTAATAAATGTAATTAATATTTCCATTTCCAGTCTGTTTTGCCCATGATGGTGATCGGTAAGGGACCTCTTCTGGTCCTTATCTCAACCCATGAACTCTTCATTATAGTTTCTCTCATCTGTCCAGCTTAAGAGGGGAGTGAGAGAGTGGCTTTAGTGGGCACCTGGTATCCAACTAGCGTCAAACCCGCTACACCTGTATTAAGGTGTAATTCCAGAACACAGCCCCACACCAGCCACTATGAAGGAAAATAACTCTACGCCAGTCAAACCCAGTACACTTCCCTAGTTTCAGATGAAAATGATGTTTTTTCTTAATTCACAGTGTCTATTTATTTACGAGAAAAATAGCAGTTTAACAATGTACAGTATAGACTTCCTTCACTGTTACATGGAGTTTCTCTAAGTTCTGCTTCCCATTCTCACTTGGAAAAGCATATAACAGGTTTTAAAAAAAATATAATCACATGTGAAATAGTATTTAATATATGTTCTACTTCTGACAAAAATCTACCACAAACTAAACACAGCTAAAACGTGTCTATTCCCCTGACCTTAAAAATATACATTTAATGTGCGTGTAATGGTCTTTTTGCCTTGCAAGAAGTTCAAATTAATGTGACATAAGATGAGATTTATTAAAATTTCCTTTCCATTAAAGCATTATCTTGAAAATTATCTGTTTCACTTCTAATAGATTATCAGTTATTTTCCTGTAATAGTGTTCATCATGTGTTATGGCTTTGAAATGGGTTTTTCTGGGGAAGGAGGAAATGTTTGGATTGTTCGCTTGTTAGATAAAACCAGTTATTTTTAGAGATGAAGGAAAGCCGAAGTCTCAGAATCTGTGGAGCTTCTCCCACCTGTCATCCACAGCCGGGTGGGGGACCTGGCGGTAGCAGAGAGACACAGGGACAGAGCCATTCCCCTCCTTGCTTACTGTTGCAGCAGCGGGACCGGGAGCTCGGCACGCTGGTAGCTCCGTGCTGGTGGCGCTGAGCACCGGTATCCCATTGTCTCGGTTGCGAGCGGGATGCAGCACTACCAGGACAGAGCAGGGGTGGAGAAACGGAGCGGGGCAATGCGCATGCTCGGAGCTGGGATGCTGGCCCTGGCGCGGCGCTCCATTTTTCTTGGCGTGGTCTCAGCTCACGGCGGCAGGCAGGACAGAGTGGCACGGAGATGCTCTGTGGTCACTCACGCTGGCAGCTCCGAACTCTGCGTGCCTGCGGTTAGGAGACAAGGACCAGCCGTCGCTCTCCCTCAATGTGGCATCGGCAGCAAGGAGCTGGCTGGCCAGCGGAACGGCGCAGGTTGTGTGATCTCGGCGCTGCTGGGCTGCGGCTGCTCTCACCGCCCCTGCTCTGGGTTGGAGCAGGATGCCGGCACTAGCCCTCCTCCCGGTGGGCGGCCATGGCTGTCTGCCGAGCGCAGTGGACACTGGTGTCACCCCTGCCCGCTCCTCCCGTGGCGGGTCCTGGTGGCGGCAGAGACAGCTAGCGAGAGCCTCACTGCCACCGCCCCAGCTCTGGACGACGGTGGTGGTTGAGCTGCCCCCACCAGGGGTGGTCGTGGTTCGACGGTCCTTTCTGGGGCAGCTGGAGCGGGCAGCCCCATGGGAGCCACTCCAGATGGGCGTGAGTGGCGCTGCCACCCTGGAAATCCCTCTTGGGGGTCCCTGCAAGTGATGAGTGGTCCGCGGGTGGCACTGGTGGCCCTGGGAGTGCCTTCATGTGCGGCAGCGATGGTAGCCACTGGGCCCCGGGCCCGGACCGCGGGGTTTTTGGCAGGAACCACCATTTTGCTTAGAGTGAAGATCTTGGAAAAGGGAGGAGCCCAACGCCACCGGCCAATAGGAGGACTGCCTGGCCGGGAAGAAGACACCAAATTCCCGCTGGACTTCCAGGGCATAAAAGCCACAGACAAGCCTCTTTTTCGGCTTTCTCCTGAGCTGAGAGAGGCACGGCTTCCCTCCTCCCGGCTCCTTCACCATGTGGTGAGCTTCCCGTCACCTTTCTTGGCATGGGCAGCAGCACAGCACCATTGGAGCTCCAACTGTGGCACTTGGAGACCACCAGCCGAAACGCAGGTGGTATCTGTCCCCTTGGGTGTCACTTTTTTCAGTCTTGCAGAAGGCTCCGAGGGCCGGGAGATAACCAGCATCAAGGTGGCTTTCCTTCCCCTTGCTCCTCAGACCGCCAGCTGGCTTTGAGGAGCACTTTGTTTCTTTCTTTTATTGAGTAACATTCTCGGGTTTTATACTGTGTGTGTATTTTGTTAAGTCTGAGGATTCTATAAGGTCTTTAGAGCCCCAGAAAAATAAACCTGTGGCTTGCTGTTGAATGTATTCAGTCTTTCGCCACTGTTGCACACCCTAGTGGTAAAACTACCACATCATGTCATCTGGAAGCAGACATTCAAGAACAGTGAAGTTCATTTATTTTCATTGAAGCTAAACACAATATTTTTAGAGTACTGAGTGTTCTGGTTTTGGGTAGGGTTTCTTGATTATTCAGGCCAACATTAATAAGAAAGCCAGAAAATTCAGTGTGTCCTGCTAGTCTCAAAAAAGCAAACTATGTTGATTTTGTTTCAGTTTTCTTTATTGTTACAAAATTTAAAATGCATGAGATACTGTGAGGAAAAGTTAGAAGAGTATCAGCAACTTATATTAAGAAATGGGTGCATAAACCCTCTAACTTCCCAATAGCCTTAGTAGAACATAAGAAAACTATTGCAGTCAATAGACATCCATAACAGAAATACACAAAAAATAAAATGCAGAGAAAAGGCAAACAAAACAGTCAAGTCAAACATGAAGATTCCATACTAATTGCTTTATTGCTGATTTTCAAGAAAATGGAAACTGCACAAAGCTGAAAGTTTTCAGACACACAGTTATGTGAAACTTCACTGACACTAGTAAAATACTCAAAATACACAGATAAAGAAATTTCACTATTTTCCATAAATTTTTATTTTGAGAGTTTTAGCGAATAAAGAGGCAAAACTATTCTCAATAGCTATGGACGACTTCTACAATATCTCTGCAAGAGCTCTTGATGGCATTTTAGACTTCAATAGTTGATGTTCAAAACTAAAAGAAGTGCAAAACAAGAAGAATGGGAAATATGTAATTATTAATATGTAATATTTTGATCTAATTTGTTGCTGTATGAGAACCTTGACATAATTACAGCATTAATTTTACTGACTGTACTTGAAAACAGGGTGAAAGACTTGTGTTCTTTTAGTCTTCTGATATTTATACTGGTGAAAATTTCTGCCATTCATACCATTTTTTTTTTTTGAACATACTTGGCATTTTCTTTCGATTAAAAAAATATCCCAAACAAACCAACAAAACAACAAAACTTTAGGCATTGCTTACTAAGGGCAAAGGATTGACTTCTAAACAGTGCATAGTTCTAGAAATGTGCTGTATCCAAACTGTATTGCTTTATATGTTTAAAATATTTTCAAACAATTTAGGATAGAGGATGTATATTTTCTAGAAAATGTGATTTTAAGAAATATATTTGTTCTGGAAACCACTATTGTCAAGTTATTGCTTCTTATCTATATAACATTAACTCTGATTCTCTTGAATGAGAATGAATGATTTAATTGACAAAAAATATTTTAAATTTTTAACTGTTTACTCATTTATCATTAATCTGTGGAATTAGCTCTATGGAAAGTAGAATGAGGCTAAGTCAGGTGTTAAAGACTCAATTTCGATGAAATAGTCTCAAATTCCTCACAAATGCATCATAGCTAGGATCGCAATGGGAACTAAAAAAAGAGTGAGTATTTTCAAGCAAAAGTAGTTTTCAGCCTTGTTCTAATTGTCTTTATTGAATTATTTATTTCTACTTGTACCTAAAGGATTGAATTTTGTCCTAGAAGTTGTTACAAAAACTCATTGATGTTACTCAAGTCACTCAAGGCATTTTTAATTGTGTAGTCTTCATTTTCATGCTTGTTTCTAAGGCTTTAATTTAGAACTTGATTTATTGAAGTGCAAACTTTGCATGTACTTTGAGTGAAAATTGGAAGAGCTTGTACCTGAAATCCATTGCTTAGATCCATAACTTTAAAGCATTTCTTTAAATCAATGCTTTCAAATCTTCCATTTTTAAAGCAAAGCACTTCCTAATATGTAGTGTTTGGAACAGCATGTTAAATAAGTGAACTTTCTAAACAAAACACACCCTGACAATCAACACTCCTCCGCTCTCCCCACCAAAAACCCCCAAGCCTAAAACTGAAAGTCCAGCTTGTTTGTTGGATTTCTTTTTTTGTTAATTTTATTCTTTCTCTATTGATCTGCATTAAAATTTATATAGCATGGAGCTTGAAAGCACATTAACTCTGTGTACTTTCTTGATTATAGTACTGACTGGAAAGAGAAAAAACCCTTCTGAGTAGTAAATGTAAGGAACTTGGCAGAAGAAGGTATTGAAAGACCTTTTCATGGGATTTTTGTTGGTTTTGAGGCTTGTTTGTTTTAATCTGCTTTAAGGGGAAAAAAAATATCAAACCAACAACAAACAACTCCCCAGCATATATAGGAAGTTTGTGTTCTGAAACTTTTCCCTTACACATTTATGCATTGAGCTTACCTCACTTTATATTCTGTAATCCAGACTTTAACATGTGAATGCAGATAACTAAGCTAAAAGAGAATGTTCCTCTACTCACAATCTATAATTGAAATTATGTCTAAATGAGCTATGTAAGGTGGAAGAGGTTGTCTTTGGGGCAGTAGGAACTTGAACTTTGGAGAAAATACTTAGTGGTTAATATGAAAACCCTTTATATTTACTAATCCTTTTTTGTAAATTATTTTGACCTCTTATAGTGTATCATTAAATATTTCATTTATTTGGGATTTTTCTGGCTAACATTACCTGAACTTTTAATTAACAACTATTTATCTCCAGCAGCTTCAAAATGGCCACTGGATTGTTGTGGTGCAAGTTCCACAGTAGATTATTACAAATGTCTTTATTATTAATTTTAAATTTTTAGAAATAGATGTGTACTCCCTGTCATCACAGTTCTCTAAAAGTATTCTATGCAATAAATTCCTTTTATCAGTTCTTCCATGTGAATGAGCAAAAGTACAATGTAAGTATTTCATATGATCTTTAAGGTTGGAAAAGACCTCCAAGGCCAACCTTCAACCAAAACCACCTTGTCAACTACATCGTATCACTAAGCGCCACATTAGCCATTTCTTGAACATTGCTTAGGATGGTGATTCAATCCCTTCCCTGAGTAGTCCACTCCAATGCCTGACAATCATTTCAGTGAAGAAATTCTTCCTCATGTCCAACATGAATCTCCCCTGGTGCAGCCTGAGGTAATTTCCTCTTGTCCTTTCACTAGCTGCCTGGGAGAAGAGGCTGACCCCTATCTTGCTACAACATTCTTTCAGGTAGTTGTAGAGTGATAAGGTGTCTCCTGACTCTCCTTTTCTCCAGGCTAAACAACCTCAGCTCTCTCAGCCACTCCTCATATGACATACTCTCTAGACCCTTCACCAGCTTTGTTGTCTTTCTCTGAAAATGCTCCAGCACCTCATTGTCAGTTGAGATGAACAGAACTGAACACAGGATTTGAGGTCTGGCCTCACCAGTGCTAAGTACAGAAAGAAAATAATTTCCTTAGTCCTACTAGCCACACTATCTTTGATATAAGCCAGGATGCCATCAGCCTACTTTGCTACCTGGACACACTGCTGGCTCAAGGTAAATCACCCCTGCTTACCATTTGGAACATTCCATTCTTAAAATAATTTGAATGTAAAGAAAAATGAGGGAATATAAAATTTTGATACATTCATGACAAAAAGACTATCATTGCTGTTAAGCAAGTAAGGTATTTATTGAGAGAAATTGTCAAGAAGAAATGACTTCTGTCATTTATTAAACCACAGTTGTAAGCCTTTGAACATGATATTGTGGAAATTGTTTTCGACAATATACAATTCTAAAACTAGTAGAAGAATTTTACTGTATCCAAGCTCAAAATATATGATTCATCATAATTTCCATGAGTTTTCTCACTGATTTTTTTTTTTTAACCATTTAAATTTTAACTGTTCAGGTTTTTTGAAAATTCCTGGGTGGCATTAAGAGAGAGAGTGTCAAAATCCACCTCTGTATAGTTCTCTACTTGGAAATTTTAGAACAGCTCATTTAATTCTGAAGCTGCTATTAGGACATTAAAACCTTGAAAACAGAGTTATCCTCATCTGTCCTGAGCTGACTGAACCACACATACTTTGGTCATCTGTTATTCATGACACTGCCTTCCTCTTTCACAAGAACTTTCCACATCTAAAAGCATTCTACGCAATAAATTCCTTTCATCAGTTCTTCTAAGCTGAGTGAGTAAAAATGCACAAGAACTTTCCACATCAAAAGAAAAGTTCCTTATGGACCTTTAAAGCATCTGCATCTAGCAAAAAGAACCTGGAGATTTACCTTTGTTTCCACTTAAACATACTGTTGGAGCTTGGGGTTCTTTTTAATAGTTTTTCTGTAAGTATTATTGTAGGTGACATCAGTGAAAAAGTTGAATCTCACATGGTATTGTCACATGAAAGAGAGAGATTTGCCTGACCTTTAGAGAGAGGAGATTTTCTAGAACCTTATTGATTTGTCTGTCAGTGTCCCAGGGAAGCCAACACCCTCATGTTCAACCAGTCTGTTGGCATCCCATAAGTGGAATCTTTCATTGAACAGATTCAAAAGATCGGAGGGTGATTTGTCTACCCTTTATGGAGGGACTGAATCAACAGTGTGAAGACCCCTCAGCAGGTCTTCCCAGTGTGTTATCCACCACTGGCAACTGCTAACACCTTATAAAGGACTCGCTCTAACCATTTGCAGAATAACACTCTGTCGGTTTCCTCCCCGACACGTTAATCCGAGTTCATTGTGTGAAAGGATCTGAGGGACACGATCCTGTGGTTGTGACCAGGTTCAGGCTTAACTCCCTGTGTTTATTCAGAGCTGTCTTATATAGGCAATTTGAACACCTTGCTCAATCTCATAATTGGTTGGTTTAAACAAAGCTTACACACTCATTCGCTCTAATCATACATGGGCTCAGCTGCCTGGTTGGCTGCTGTAGTTGTCAATTATCCCTTTGTTCTCTGCTGGGGAGTAGGCCTGTATTTTTCCACTCCTGGAAGCTGCAGGCAGCTTCCAGAGTGTTCCTGGCCCCATAACACTCCTTATTTATACAAATTTTGTCAGGTTAATAATATTTGTAGGATGCGGGTGATAGTGTCTGACTGCAAAAATATATTTAAAGCAATCTACGACAAAGTCAAGCACAAAGAAGCCCCTCTAATACAAAACAATCTATAAATATTAACAAGGAGAAGCACTAGTCCTAAAAGCAGGTTTAGGACTAGGACTCGGTTTAGGTCGAGCTTGAGTGAGTTTAGTCATAAGCACTTAACAGGGTAGTTGTCCTTGGCACCTATCTCCCTTGGTGGACAGGTACAGTACAGTCTTTGAACTGCAAAGCATCACCATTTTCGTCTCCCTGCAGGATGTTTGTGGTGCCTCCACACTACTCCCTGCTCCCAGCCTAAGACTGTGTCCTCTTGTCCTGTCGCTGGGAGTCTGAGAGAAGAGATCGAACTTGCCTGACTACAATCTCATTTCAGGTAGTTATAGACAGCGATAAGGTCACCCCTGAGCCTCCTCCAGGCTGAACAATCCCATCTCTCTCAGCCACTCCCCATATGGCTTGTGCTGCAGCTGCATCATCCTTGTTGCCCTTCTCTGGACACACTCCAGCAGCTCCACATCTTTCTTAAACTGAGGGGCCCAGAACTGGACACAGTACTCGAGCTGTGGCCTAACCAGTGCCAAGTACAAAGGAAGAATAACTTCCCTAGTCCGACTGGCAACACTATTCTTGATGCAGGCCAGGATGCCATTGGCCTTCTTGGCCGCCTGGGCACACTGCTGGCTCATATTCAGTTTCTTATCAACCAACACACCCAATTCCCTCTGCACCTGGCCATTCTCCAGCCACACCATCCCCAGCCTATAACTCTGCATGGGGTTATTGCAGCCAAAGTGTAAAACCCGGCACTTAGATTTATTAAACCTCATGCTATTGGACTCATCCCATCTATCCACACTATCAAGGTCCCTCTGCAGAGCCTTCTTTCCCTCTAACAGGTCTACACTTATTCCAAGCTTGGTGTCATCTGCAAACTTACTAAGAATGGATTCCATCCCCTCATCCAGGTCATCAGTAAAGATATTGAACAAAATCGGCCCCAACACTGATCCTTGGGACCACACTAGTGACTGGCCTCCAAGTG